>JAOXYD010000002.1:16375058-16391814 GCA_028565735.1 Pinacopodium congolense | reverse complement strand
CTAGTGTCTTTTTGGGCTTGAAGGTGTATGAAGGAAGTAGGATGATTAATTGTGAGAATGTGAATTGGTTGAGCTTAATTTAGTGTTTTCAAGCTTATGTTGATTTGGAATTTTAGTAAATGCCATGGATTAGGTGTACCCTTAGGATTGATCACCCTTTAGGTAATTCCCATTTCATATAGTTAGGAATGAGCATGTGATTCGTAATTGTTCTTAATGATTTCCGAAAGTAGCAATAGGTTAGTTAAATTTGTTAGGTGACTTAATCGACTAACCTAGAGTCCCTTACCTTTAGGTTACACTTTCTGAGCTTGCGAGTGAGTGGCCTAAGTTAGTCATTCCTTAGTACTTAAGGTGTCTTCATTATTAAATCTAGAGAGCTTGTTCTAGGTTATAATGAAGACAGTAGTATTTCTAGAACTTGTTAGATTTACCTAAGCTAAAGGAATTGAGGGTTTAAGAGCTTGTTCAAACCTATAGGCTAACACCATAGCTATAGCACATTTTATCTAAATTCAAGGATCAATAGTTATCCTATAATCCCGATAATACCTTCAGCCCATTTCTTTGCCATCGTTCTTGGTTTTATCTTATATGTTTGTGTTTATTTTTTAAGTTGTTTAGATTACTTTCTTTAGCTTCCTTGATTCCATGGGTGTTATTTTCCTTTTCTTGGCAACATTAGAAGTAGCAGTTCTCCCTAGCTCCCTGAGGATTCGACCCTGACTCATCCTAACTACTTAGTTAGGTTAATTAGGTAAATTTATTATTTGGTAGCTTACGACGAGTTCACTACAATGACTATAATATCCCCTCCTCAACCTGATGACTTTACTTATATGAAGCATAAGGGGATTAAATAGCCTCAAGAAAAAATTTGAAGTTTGTGATTTCTGCAGTTTAATATAGCCATATTTGATTGGCTTTTAGAAACCAAGTTAAAAGCTAATTTCATGAAACAAATTGGTTTATTAATAAGGAATAGAAGATCCTTTCTAATATCAATTTCACTTTAATGGTAAGATCATAGTAGCTTATGATCAAGAAGTTATATCTATTAATTCCTTTGTCATTTCTTATCATGTTATACATCTAGGAGCTATATTTCAACTACAACAAACTAAGGTCTTCACATCCATAGTTTATGCAACGAATTATGCATCCTAAGGAAACAACTTTGGGATAAACTTCCTAGCTTTAATGGCATTATCAATGGTCCCTCGATCATCTTGTGATATTTTAGTTGCACCCTCCTAAAAAATAAGACTAAAGATAGCACTAATAGGCATAGCTACTGTAAAGATTTTAGGTCATGTACCTCTAAATTGGGCATAATAGATTTAAAATATGAGGGTGATCACTTTATATGGTCCAATAAGTAGTATGAGAATCATTTTATAGGAAGAAAACTTGTAGGGTTTCCAACAAGTTATTGTAAAGGGAATAAGTATAAAGACTGAAGGGTTTAAATGGTATATATGTTTTAGGAAACATCAAAATGTGAAAGAACAGATAAAAGCCTTGGCTAAAATATATAAGGTTGCCAACAAATACAGGTGGAGATAACTAAGGAGAACTTGCAGTAAGCTTAGAAGGAGTTCTATTTGGATATGCACAACTTAGCCAACCAAGCAAATAAGGCTATTATAATGGAAGGCTATGTTAAATCCTTATAAACTCACCAATCACTCCTAAGGTAGAAATCTAAAATGATGTCATTGAAGAATGGATATGACAATACATCATATTTTCATAAGTCAATATTAAATAAGAGGAATAGGAATAAGATAACTACCATGGTTAACATGAAAGGGTCATTACTAATTGACCAGTAGGACCTTAAACATGTCACATTTCAATTTTTTAATAGCTTACTAAGGATTGAGGATGATAGCCACTACATGTAAACTTTTCTTAATTTATTCGTCCTTAAAAAAATTAGTCAAGAGGAAGCTATTTAGCTCTTAAAGATAGTGGATGCATAAGAAATTAAAGTGGCATTGAAGAGTTTAAATCCAGATAAGGCCCCTAGACTATATGGCCTTAATGCCTATTTTTCCCAAGCTTCATATTCTATTATTAAGAACTAAGTAATCTCTACTATCCTCAAGTTTTGTTAATTAGAATGGATTGATTAAAGAATTCAATAAGACCTTTATTTGCTTAGCTCTCGAAGTTCTAAATGCCTTTAAATTGAAGGATTATCATCCCATATCTTGTTGCAACACTTTTTATAAGATTGTTTCTAAGTTTTTGGCAATAAGAATTTAGGTCCTAAAGCACATCGTCAACTTTACACTGCCAACCTATATACATGATAGGAGTATTGGTAATAGTATATTGTTAGTTCAAGAATTGCTTAGTTTCTACCATACCTTTATAATTTTAAATGATTTTTTCCATAAATATTGACTTTCATAAAGCCTATGATTCATTTAGTTAGAACTTTATCTCAAGCATGGTTCACACTTTTGGTTTCCCTGCAACTTTTTGCAAATAGATAAGAGAATGTATCACTGTAACTTCCTTCAAGTTTTAATCAATGGTGAGGCAACACAAGTATTCCAAGGTAAAAGAGGGCTAAGACAAGGAAATCTACTATCTCCTTATATTTTTACATTATGCATGAAGGTGCTAAATAGGCTAAATAATAATAAAATTAATAAAGATTCTAGGTCCAAGTATCATACTGAGTGTAAAGACTTGGCTATCTTAAACTCAACATTTGTAGATGACTTGCTCTTGCTATATGAGACTTATAAACATGAAATCAAGATATTTATGGAGGTTGTATTCTCTTTTGACGAGATTTTTGGTCTACATATGAACAAAGATAAAATCTTTATCATCCTATCTATTATAATAACAAGTATGTTAAGAGTGGATTGTAAGATAACAGGGATGTAAAGAAAAACTCTCCTCATAACTTACCATGGACTACCTATCATTGCTAAGAAACCATCCTATAGGGATTATGAAAATAGAAGGCAAGATAATCATAATTTATGCTCAATAATATACATATATTCTGGACATATCACTTTGTATTGCCTAAGAAGTTAATCAAAGGTATTAAAAAATCATTTAAGAACTTCCTTTACACAGGTGATCTCATTAGGAAGGGCAATGCAAAGGTTAATTTACAAGAGACTTCCCTTCCCCATGTTAAAGGTGAATTGGGCATAACCTTAATTGTGGTAGCCTACAAGGTTGGCCTAACCAAGAGAACTTGGAGAATCCTACTAGATAAGAAAGCTTTACGGGTTAAATGGATCCACTCCTACATTATAAAAGATTCAAGTTTTTGTAAGATTAGGAAAAAATCAAATACATCTTAGACATTACTATAAATTATGTTATTAAGTAACAGCTTGTATACACAATTCAGGAGTAAGATAGGTAATGGAAAAGATACATCACTTTAGACCATATTAGGTCCCTTACACTTGATTCCTAAGGCATTTAGCCTTAGACACCTCCTCCCCCCTAATGCAAAGGGTGAAAGGTTAATCTCTAGGAATACTTAGAACTGTACTTTGAGAAGCTTGACTTTGATTGTTAATAACTTTCCTGATTATGTACAACAACAAATCCTACCTAGAATTATTCAGGAATTCTGCTAATAAGGTTTTATGGAAAGGATTGATCTAGTTTAGGCAAAACTTATCAAAGGATTCATGCTATAAATAGCATCAAGAATAGGTTGAATACTCTAGATAGAATCAAGATTGATGCTCCCATTAATAAATTATATAGATTATGTAAAGATGCAAATAAGGATATAATTCACCTCTTCTTCAAATTTCCCTTCTCCTCTTCAGTATTGCAACATCTTTTAAGGATATTTCAATTATCCTATAAGTCTCACAATTAAACCAACATAGTCTCTTAGGCTACAAATCCTAAACTACTAAACAAGGAGGATATTACTGTAGTCCAACTAAGTTTTGTTATTGCATTTATTCATTTAGAGAGAAAGGAATGACAAAATCTTCTGGGATTGCTGTAAAGATACCCATACCCTCTTAAATTGCATTCTCACATGGATAAGAGAAATAATCTAAAATAATAAGAATTCAATTTTTCAGAGAGAATGAGGCATATATGGAGAATCTAATCCTACTTTGTGTGTTCCCCATATTGCTCCAACTTAGACCTAGCTAGGTCAGAACATGTGAACATTAAAATAATCCATAGACTTAAGGAGCTTTTTTGTTTCATGTAGTACCTACTCATCTCGCAAATAACAGTAGTATTGTATGCTTTTTTACTACATGCGTGATTGTAATAGTAGTTCTTGTTTAGGAATGTAATGTTTAGCTTAGCTTGGTCCAAATCATAATTGGTTTTGGGTGTAATTTGACTAGTTTCTTATAGCACTTTGGTGCATACTTTTTGATTGATTAGTTCATTCCTTTTAATTTCTTAAAACATTGTATTTAACCATTTAATGGTATAAAATCATGGCATCTTATTGAATTTGAGCAAATTAATCCATTCTAAATGAGAAATAGACTAAGGAGGCTTAAAAGGACTAGAAATATAAATAAAGATAAACCAACAAGGAAGAAATATAGATGAGATTCCAGCATTATAAATGATATGATTATATTTGCCTTAAGATAGATAACCACCAATAATTGAAGCATATGTGATTATAAGTTGTATCTATTTGTTCTTTATTACTTAGTTGTTTCACTAAACTTTTAATTATGTATTTAAATGTACATTTATTTATTTCCACTACAGTGAGGTAGACCATGAAAGGAATCAAGGAAGGGTGAAGAGTTAAATACTAATAGAACTAGTCAACCAAAAATTAAAGAGACAAAGGTTGTAAGTGCTAGAATTGAACCTATTATAAACAAAAGAAGGAGATGGGGAGGGAGAGGGAGAGGGAGAGGGAGAGAAAGAGGATAATGACAGGAGAGATAGAGATTTAAAAGAGAAAGCACGCAAGAGATAAAAGCTTAAAATTTTATTAGAAGACATGATATAATTAGGGCCAAAGGAGGAATTAGAGTCACATATGGAGAATTTTTAGGGAAAATATATTATAAGGTGAGAATTCAAGATATAAAGTTGATGAATTTTGATTTAAAAGGTGTTAGTTTTGCTTATACTACTGTTATTAACCTTCAAAAGCAAGTATGACTCAAGTCTTTGAGAGAAACATAAGACCAAGCTATCAATCAACACAAAAGCCTTGAGACATAAGTTCACTCACAAACCAATAGGATGGAAATATTATGTATGATCTCCATCTAACCAAAAATCCTAAAACAATTGTTGAATATAACTTTATATTCACTTAAGCTTGTAATGTAACCCATAATGAGGCATCACCTTGTAAAAAGTTCAAGCAATTAACAAGAATATATGTATATTTTAGATTTATGAACTGTAATATAAAAAAACTTTAATTTAATAATTTAATATTATAAAAATAAAAATAATAAATTATTAAAAGTTATAGGCATAATGTAATGAATACTAGGTTTAATAAACCTTATACAATAATTACAACCTCCTTTCTCACAAATCCAAACATATTTTATTACTCATTCATCATGCCCAAATTCTTAAATAATAGTGCTAAAACTCCAAATTTATTTATTAAATCATATGTAATCTTCAATTCCAACCACATGAAATGAATTAGCAATGGAAGTATCAAATCTAGCAAAAAAAACTCTAAAATTAAGGAACAAAACCTAATATTATTCTCAAATAAACATATGATAAGTCCAAAAATGTTTTAGTGATGTTCTAGCCTACCTAATATGGTCAAAAGGGAGAAATCTTGAACATTAAGAAGAGTCCAATGACTATAATCTATCTTTTATAAAATTAAATGGTAAGGGATGAACTACTAACTTAATAAGGATGACTAAAATATATGTATTGTGTAACATATAAAATAGCCAAATGTAATTATGTGAAAGAATGAAAGATTCAACATAGAACATAATGACCACCAAACTAATCAATCAAACCATTATACCATATAACTCAATAGTTATAAGCAATTTTACTATAATTCTTATAATGATTCCATATTTTAGTTTAAAGGGATCTATTCACCTAGTATAATTATATTCAATGATCTACAAGTTAATCTCATCAAAAACATATCATCATACTAAATGGCACAACATATTTCACTACCAACAATACCTTGACACATTGAGGAGTCACCTAGTAAAATGACTTAGCTAGTTTTAATGCAAAATTTCCATTTGCCAACTTACAATTTATAGTTACCATTTTCTACATCTCCTAACCCTTGTTAAGAATCTTGCATTTTAAATTAGAAATTTTTTAGATAACCATCATTTACTTCTTCTTTGCCTTTTAATTATACTTTCAAACTCTTAAGTTCTATAATTAGCTTAAAAATCATAACCTGATATTTGATATTATCTTCTGTAAGCACCCATTTAAAATAAGAACCATAATTCGTTTTCCAAGTTTGGTACCTATAAAAAATTTCTTCTTAGGATGTTGGCTTTACAAGGAATATAAATCCTAGTTGGTAGTCATTTTATTTCGAGATTAAAAAGTAAATCTAACTACGAAATTATGAAAATGTGACTAGCAATTTTATTCTATAACATTAAATCACTCTCCATCTCCAGTAACTTGATAGTGACTTAATGAGTAAATAGGTTAGGGATTAGTTATGCAAGAAATTAGTTGTTTTATGTTTGGGAATTTATTAGTATGTTTACATTGTTGCCATTATGTGAGCTGAATGAAGGTGCCATTTCATTTAAAATTACAAAAAAAATAAATGGAACGCCTTAAAGGATGCTTATCTAAAATGGTACTCATGTTACTTTAAGCTAGTTTTGGATATATGATGTGTTTTTCTGATAAAATTTGAAGTTTGTGATATAATTGATAAAACATGTATATTTAATAGTTAACCACAGGTAAAGATGGAACATTAGTATATAAAATTTAAAATCAATCTTAAATAGTGAAATACCTATAAAATTCACTTAGCTAAGTTTTTTGTATAATTTTCCCTTCTCTTAAATAGATCATTTTCTTCTTTATTATATTATTATGTATCAAATATATTTCTACTTTATATAAGAACCAAATATAAGATATACTTAATTGGAGTCTAAATGTTTTAGGATGATTCTCTCTACTTCATTAATTAATTTTCATATTGAATTGGATGAGTTAATTAGTTTCTAGTTCAATTATAAAAGAACTACAAAAATTAATTGCTTAATTACTAACTAATTTTTTAATATATTTTTTGTTTAAGCTATGTGATAGTTCTAATTGCATTTGGTCTTATTATTCAATTAATTTGATTTTCAAAATGTTGATCGTAACTTGAATCTATGTCACCTATGAAAAATTAGAAGTTGAAAACAATTTTAAACTTTAAAGGTCTTAACATCTCCTTAAACTTGGAACAATTTTTATGATATTCAATAAATAAGAAAAAGGTCCATCATATATATTCATACAAATAATTTTTAAAAAATCTTCATCTTAATTAGTAAATTGATAAAATATCTATCTTATACTTATTTTTATATGACTATAATGGAATGCATATATAAATAGTATAAAAGAAAATCACATATTCATTAAAAAAATAATACCATGATAAATCCTCTAAAATGAAAAAATAACAAAAAATATTAACAATAAGTAAAATACTAAAAATAACACTAAAATGAGTGAAAAAAGTACATACTATTATATTTCAATTAAAATCAAGACATATTCAATTTCAAACAAGAAATCCTTTAAAATTTCTAAAGTTACAAATAATAAGATTAGCGTTCAAATATAAGTTCTACTTTGTTGTACTACTAACATCGAATTTGTTAAAGTAAGGGATATTTCACTTTGTTTTGATAATGACAAAACTATCTTGGTACTAATGTTTTGTTATGTTTAAGGTTTTGGAAAAATGTATATGTTGATGAAGTGTTAAAGAGATAAGTTTTGGAGTCTTGGAGCTAAAATGAAGCATATGATGGACAAGTGGAACAGACTCAAGTTGGAAGACCAAGTTAGAGTAAATAAGTATAACATTGTATTTTTTATGTAAGTTTTACTTATTCTCATTATTGTATTTAAAAGATCCATTTTAAGCATAATTGTATTTATGTTTAGACTATGTATATAGATTGCATATTCAAAAAGGAAATGTGTGGGGAATATTTTAAAATAATCCTCTTGATCAGTAAAAATATTTTTAAGGAAGCTTTTAATATGTGTGTGAGTTAAGAAAAGATTTTAAAGTGTTTGGAATTATTTTGAGTTGGTTTAAATTATTCAATTGCATGTTGAAATGTTAAAAACCAGTCTATACAAGGATTGGTCGACTAAAAGATTTGATTGGTCAACCAGTGTGTTATTTTCTACAAGATTAGTCAACTGATAGATATAGGAATCATGCATCAACAAGCAAAAACCAATGAAAAAGTGAAATAAATAAAATTTAACATTGCACAATGATCATAAATGACTAGTATGCCAAATTTTTCACTATAAATAGGTGTATTAAGAAGTGTGTAATGTGTTCAAGAGTTATATAACATATATAAGTGATTTGTAAAATTATGTGAATTGATAGAATTGATAAATTTTTAGTGTTATTTCAAGTGAGCTTTTATGTGCTTTCATTGAAGGGTTATGTAAGTCCTTCTTAGATATTTTGTCAGTCAAGTGAAATATTTTACAAGTATATTTTTGAGTGGTTGTAAGCTTGTGAATTGAAAAATTGTAAAGGTTATTCAAAAGCTTTTAAAAAAGAACCAAAATTTATATATTTGATCATTGAAATAACAAAATACCCAACGAAATATTAGAAAGTAAACATAGGTGTAGAAATTGACATGAATACAATAATTTTGGGTTTGTGCCTTTTTCCCTGTATTCTTTTACTTTCAAGTTTTTTATCGTTTCTTATTATTATATTGTTTATTAAAATTGTTATTAAACTTTCTTTAGAGAGTTTTGTGAAATTAGGATCCATTAACATAAAATTTTTTAAAGAATATAATTCATCCATCTCTCTTAGGTGTTAAATAAAACCAACAAAATTATTAAAAAGCTCTTCTAAATCTTGAAATTGATTTTGACATACTTCAAACTTTAATTTATAATATGCAATTTTATTGTTTCATGAATTTGGATACAAAAACACTTGTAGCATTTAATGTAAGAAGTCTTTATTGATGATAATAACATAAACTAGTAATTTTGACTTTAAAAAGTCTTTTGCGCCTTTTAGATTAAAAAGATAAGTGAATTAAATCCACAATAGTTGACGAGGGTACATATAAGAAGGAGAGAGAAATTAAATTGTAAGTAAATCCACTGTTAACCTTTTTAGTAGCTTAGAGAGAAAAATCAAACTCTAATTTAAAGAAGAAATCATAATTAATTTAAAGAAGAAATCATAATGACTTTGAACTTCTCCTCCATTTCCTTTCTTTCCTTGTCACCTCTTTTATTATTTTAGTCCATTCATTTCTCATCATTTTCACTAATATTATTATCATCTTTGATGATGTCTTGTTTTCCTTTTTCATCTTCAATTTCTTTCTTTTTTCATCATCTTTATTATTTTATTATTTTATTTAAGAAAAGTTTATGAGTTTCTATAGGATTATGAATAAAAATAAAAGATTAATGACATGTGAACTTTTTTTAAATTGACATTTGTACTCTTGTCGATATGTTTTAATGCCAACACATAACATTATAACTTCAAAAAAATTATAACTTCTAAAATCTTAAGGGTTGTTTGTCTAAGATCATGTTTATAGTACTTTTTAGGTTAAGCTTAAAAGAGATATTTAGTTGGGTTGTGAGATGTGATTTTTTGTTGTGATTGTTGTATTTTTGTATTGGTTATTATGTTTTCTTTTTTTACTTATGTACTGTATTAATGTGGTTTCTTTTTCAATTTCTGTGTTTAGAAAAATAGGAAATCAAAACTAAAAACTAAAGTCCAAGTAAACATGGCCTTAATCATTTTGTACTTCTATAAATTTAAAAATAAATAATATGTTTATATGTTATGTATCATTGATATTTTTAACTAATAGTTCAATAATAAATTGGTAAGTAGTTTCATAACAATAAATACAGTATTTCTACATTCTAACAAAGGGAAAAACCATCTTTATCAACTTATTTGATAAATAATTTTAAAATATAACAGAATATATATTAAATGTATAAGTATAATAATCAAATGATCAAATGCTTGATACCTTCTACATTTTTAAGTTATACCATTTGAAACTAGGTTTTGAATTATAATTTTTTTTATAGATCACTAAAAACTGCAGCCATCACTCTTCAGGTATGTTTTGAAAAAATTATCAGGTGTGTAATATCTCGTAAACTATGTATTATGGACAAATTATTTGGTGAATTAACGACTTATAATAAAGTAATATATTCTAATAAACCAAAGTAACTTTCATTCGTTGTGCTAACAATCTAATGACCTTGAAAAGATTCTGAGAGAGTCTACCTTTAAAGCTTAGAGACATTTAAGAGACCTCCTACTGCTAACTAGACCCACCCCCTTGAGGCAAAATGCATAGTTTATAATTTGTATCATCTAACGTCCTACTTTGATAGATGATGGCGCGATGAGTATTAATAAAATAATTACTTGGTATAAGTTTAGGAAATTTGATAATTTAATTTGCAATTAAAAATCAAAATTAATTCAAACAATATATTTTTTAATCATTTTAGTACCTAAATTCTTACATTATATTAAATATATCTCATTGATAGCTTAAGTGACATGACTTAATAGTTGAAGTATTTTTTTAATTTAAATGGCAAATGACTTTAATGCAAAAAGAAATTTGATCTCATATTCATCATTCTAACCTTAGAATCACTTGAACTTGGAACTCAGGAAGGGTCTTCTTCTCTAAGAAATCCTATCAGCCTTGTAAGCCATCAACCGCTCCGTTTACTACGCATGTCGGTGAGAGGACCACCACTCTCACCCTTCTCCCTGATGGCGTGTAGTGGATTGGAGGTGATTCGACTTATGAAGGGTGACGACTGGCTGCTTAAAAAGTTTTTTTTTTTTTAGGAATATTATAAAATAAAGCCGTTGATAAAATTTTTAGTTATAAATATTATATTTTTATATTAAATTTTATATATTTTTATAAATTTATGTATTATTTATCTTAATTTTTGTGTTGTATTTAAATATTTTTTTATTTTTATAATATTTTTTATTAATTTTTGTGTTTAAAAAATCTAAAAATCAAATTTAAAAATCACACAAATGGCCGGATGCATGCGATTTTTTTTTATTAATCACTTTATTAAAATTTTAAAAATCGTGTTTAACCAAGGAGAAATCAAAAGCCTTCGCTACTAAAAACCATCCCTTAAATCGAACGGCTGAAAATTGCCATGAAACCAAACTAGTTGAAAGTCCTTCCAACTTACTGCACTGAACTGAACTCCATTCCCCTCCTTCCTAACTGGAATCAGCCGCCTCTGCTCCTAAAGAAACCCCTCCCTTTTACCCCCAAACCCTAATTTAGCAAATTCCATGGCACCCAAGCGACCCACTCCCATGGAGGAGCCACCGTCCGCGTCGTCTTCTTCCGAAGAAGAGGAAGAGACCGCCGGCAGCGGAGAGGAGGAAGACTCTTCCTCTGACCAAGAAAAAGATGATCATGCTCCGTCCAACTCCCGCAAACTCTCTTCTCCGCCATTCCAAGCTCCCAAACCACTACCTTCCAAGAAGCCACAATCCGAATCCGAATCCGACTCTGACTCTGGATCCGGATCAGATTCCGAATCCGAACCCGAATTACCAGCCAAAAATGCTCCTGCCGCCACCGTTAAGCCGATTGCTTCCAAGCCCATGGAGGAGACGTCACCCCCCAAGACCACCAAGCCCAGATCTAAACCTGCAAGAGCTGTTGCCGGGGAGAAGAGGGCTAGCGAGAATGATTCAACTCCCAAAGATTCGAAGAGGGCTAAGAAGAAGGACTCCGAAGCTGGAGGTGAGAAGTCCGAGGATGTGAAAAGGCAGCTGTTTCAACGGCTGTGGAGTGAGGACGATGAGATCGCTGTGTTGGAAGGGATTATTGAGTTTACTGAGAAGAAAGGGATTGACCCCACCAAAGATATGAACTTGTTTTATGAGTTTATTAAGAACTCGTTGCATTTTGATGTGACTTTGACCCAGTTGAAGGACAAGGTTTCGAGGTTGAAGAAGAAGTTTGGGAATCACGTGATGAAAGGTAAGAAGGGTGAAGATAAGACCTTTACTAAACCCCACGATCGGAAAGCTTTTGAATTATGGAAAAAGATTTGGGGCAGTGGGAGAATTGGTGGATTAGTAGAGCCTAGTGGCCCTAGTCCTCTTAAGCCGAATGGGAAGCCGAGCAAGTGTGGGAAGAGTTTGGCTGAAGTAAAGGTGGAGCCTGCGATTGATAGTCGAAAGGAGGGAGAGAAGGTTGAGAAAATGGAAATTGATGTGCGGCAGAGTGGTTCGGAATTGAGATCGGACAAGATGTTCGATAAAAGTGTGGATTTTGGAGGAATGGCTGATTATGTGGTCAAGAGAGGGCTTGATTTGGTTGACGGAGAGAAAAAGGCTGAGATGGAAGAGAAGTGGAGTAAGTTGCATGTGGAAGAGGTGGAGCTGTTTATTAAACGGATTGAGCTGCTGAGAGAGCAGACGAAACTAATGTTGGAGGCTTATAAAGCTCAGGAGGATTGATGCAGTTGGGAAGGTATACATTGTGATTTTGCTGTTGAGTTTTATGCTGTTCAAGTTAAGAAGTTGTAATAGTTGGCTTTTTGGTTTTAGGATTTTGGTAATTATTAATTAAAATATTAAGTTCCTTTGAACATATAGTTTAATTGAAATGCTGAAATCTTACTTTCGTTGATGGCAGATATGACTTGCTAATATATTTTTCTTTATCGAGAGTTACCTTGAGAAAAGGTTATACTATCAATTTTTTTATTTGGAAACTGATTTTCTGTTACATGGACCAATTTGAGTGTTTATGTGGTATGATGAATAGTATTATCTGCCTTAAGGGGAGAAGAAACTGTTGGAAATATGGTTCATTGCTTGTAAGTTCCCTATCACATTGTTTTCACAATTTTGCTTTGAGGACTGCAAAGTTTTATTTACCATACTATCATGACTTATAGCTGGTATCCTGAATTAGTCAGCTTGTATATATTCTCGAGGTATTTGTAAATAGCTCAGGGAGAAGCTTTAATTTATGTCTGCTTGCTTCTGCACATGCATTGCTTTTTCCCATCCTGAATGCAGTGGCACTCTATTATTGAGGTGGTGACAACTGCAACTTTTTCCTATGTTGCAAAAAGCTAGCTAAATTTGTATATGAAGTTGTTGTTTATAACCTGTTATCTTTAAACAAGTTCATGGGTCACTAATTGTAAGTTTGTAGAGGTTATATAGTTCAAGAATACCGTCATATTCTTCCAATGGACACATGTATCTGGCTTTATTCTTCTTTCCTTTTTCTGCATCTATGAGATTTTGGATGTACTAGCTATATGTATACTCCACGTGGGATTTTCCTTTATTATTACTTTGGCTTCTCAATACTTATCTTGGATACTTTATTATGTGTCTTTAAGGCCTTGTTTTTTGGAGTTGAGGCTTCACTAGCTTATCCTTGTCTTATTCCTAAATTGTGATTACAGGGTTGTGTTGAACCATACAAGTATTGTTCATTAGGTGAAGCTGTGGGGTGCTGAACCTAGAACAGCATTCATTCCCTTCTATATCCTACATTTTTGAAGCTTTTTACCCAGGTTTTTTTTTCCCCTTTAATTTAGTGAAAATGATCAAAAAAATCTTAGTGGATAAGATAGAAATGGTCCGTAGTTCCATACAATAGAATAAAGGATTAGACTTGACTTACTACACTAAGGTGTTGACATGATTAGGACTTTTTCCCTTTTTCATTAAAATTCTTCCTTCTTTCTGTTAAGTAGTTTTACCCACGTGATTGCCAGTTGGTTATTCCTCTTATAGTTCTCTTCATTTACGGTTTGCTGTCGACGGCGAGGTGCAGAAAATAGAATTATTGGTGCCCCTAAATGAAATGACAGACTTTGGGTTCTTCATGAAGTGAATGCGCGTTTTGTTTTCATTGTATATGTTGTTACTCATTGGCGAAAATATTGAATGTTCTGAGTTGTGCTTTTTGTTAGGAAAGGTAATAATGAAAATGGACAATTTTGGGTTTCTTATTATAGCTAGAGCATGTTGACATCAACTATTGTGGTATTGTTGAGGTGGGGAGAGAGTGTATGTCGAGAATTGTTCGTCTTTGATGTGGCAACATGAATTGGACATAGTATGGAAGGTAGGCTTGGTGGTTCTTTATACAAAGTTAAGCATCATGAATGAGTGGCATGTATATTGATTTGCGACTCACTGGTAGTTGTGGTTTAAAGAAAAATGACACTGTGGCTGTTGCTTGGTCTTTCAGCTGTGTTCTAATTTCAGTTATTCAGTTATTCAAATGTATTAATAAATAGATTATGTCAATTATTTAATGTAAAAAATTTTGTTTTAAAAATATAAAAAATACAAATTTTCAATTTTAATTTTAATTTTTCTGATTTTAAAAAACAGAAAATGAAAAAAAGACTGTAGCAAACAAGGTTTTTTTTAAAAAATTGTGTGTGTAAAAATCGGAACTGACCTTTTAGTCATTTATTTAATTGATTTGCTGGAAGTAGCGATATAAATCTTATGACCGAGAGCGGTTGTAGAAATCTGCGTGTTAGTTGCAGCAGAAGAGTGAGGTGATTTATTTATTTTATTTTTTTCTGCACTTCTTTATGGAAAGAGATAGTTATACTATGACTTGAGACAATCCACTTGTCTGGTTTATGGAAATGGATGCATTGTTGGTTTATTTTGTTAGTCAATAGCTGGTCTGGAACACAGTTACATATTCTGTCTCTCTCATTGGATATCAAAAACGTGGTCATACCTTAACATTCGATCAGACCGATATCCCCTAATGTGATAGCATATTGAACACTGTAATCTGCTTACAAGAGAATCTGGAAAATGCATCAAATGTGACTATTTGTAAAAGGAATAAACAAATGGAAGAGTTGAAAGGTGGTGTCACAAGTAAGTGGAAAATATGTCCAGATTTAGGCAGGGCCCGAGGTGTTTGGTGCTCTTTTTTCTTCTTTAGCTGCTGCGGTGGCGGATACATAATAGGAAACAATAAAGAGTCCATGTATGAAACATAGAATGCCACCGATGGATAGCACCCGATGGTGTGCTATACCACAAGATTTCCTCGATCTCGAGTTAGCCATTGTTCCAATGATCAGCATGGAGAATCCCACTGCTAGTATGATCCTGGTATATGTAACAGATCCCATAAATTAAATTAGGATATAATCCTGGTATATGTAATAACCTCCAAAATTATGGCACGATTTCACTAGGATAGGATTGGATTGGATTTAATATGGGAAGATTTATGGTTGGGGATTTTCCAGGTAGATATATGGCAATTGAGAAATCTTTTTAACACTGTTGCATTCCCCAAGTTAGTTGCGAAACATTCTTTGTCACCATTAAATGTCGAAACTCACCTAAATCAAACGCATTTTGGGATTTAAAACTAGTACAATATCAAGAGGATGATAAATTTATATCTTTCATATTTCATATATGGTTATCTCTTGATATCTATAATGATGTAATTTGGAGAGGACGCACACGTACCATGAGAAAAAGAGGGAAGCTGCAGCCAACTGGTTGTTGGGGGATGAAGCCTGAAAATCTCTGGTGGAGGTTATGCAAACACACCCACCAAGCAAGTTTCCAATAACGTGGGCAAGGGCCAAAACCACAGCTGCTGCCAATCCTAGCCTGAAAGCTTGTTCGCTGGGGTCTCTACACTCGAAAATCCACATCCTTAAATGCTTCACCTGTTGAACCCAAAATCAATAATCAATTAGAATCAAATCCCGGGTCAGACCCACTGTTCCATCAAATTTTTTTTTTTTAAAAAAAAACTTTGATTCCACCTTATTTTGAGCTATTTCAGCTTCAATGCCAAGAATCCCGGCAACAACATCCATTGCCATGATCAATAGGCAAACCAGGAAGCCTATGTTTTTGGCCATTATCCTACAAAATTAATGAATGTAGAGGGGCGGCGGAAGAAATATTATAGGGGTTGGCAAGCACAAAAGGATTGCGAATAAAGGTGGAGGGGAATCACACAGATTAGCAGTAACAAGCTTTGTTAATTCTGATTCTTTTCATGGGAGACAAGGAAAGGAAAGGAAAGCAGTGTAGAACACAGCAGAAATGCCGGTGAGTGAAGTATGTTGCTTTTAGCAAATAAAAAGAAAATTACTAAGTTTAAGAAAGAATGATTCTTAATCCTTTCCCTTTGGGCTGCAGCCCCAGAAAAACTGCCTGGAAATTTTACTCCGTTCAGTTAGGCAGGCCTGTATATTCCACTCAATAGTTCCTGTTAACCAATATTTCAACTTCAGTGGACGACGACGCCTTTGAGCTCTTCTCAACTTAAATCACAACTATGTCGTAATCAATGTTTTCAATATTGATACTGTACTAGTATTAATTTTCGTTTCAAAATACTACCATTTATAGATGCTAGAATTTTTGTTTAGGAAGTTAGATTATGTTTAGTTGACTTAGCTTTTAGTTAATTAAGTAATT
>JAOXYD010000002.1:16345446-16371673 GCA_028565735.1 Pinacopodium congolense | reverse complement strand
TAATTTTATATCAATTAAATCTTTAAACGTTTAAGTCCCTTTCTTATTAATTTGATGTCCGATACGATTTCTATTAACTTCGTTATAGCGTGTCATTAGTTTGGCGTCATAATCGAGTCTAAAGCTTGTGTCATAGTATTCAATTCGAATTGTTCAATTGCTCTTTCACTGGGCCGCGCTTAACAACGTATGCTATAAGCTACATCTCACGTCAGAAAAATTTGGTGGGCCCCCTTGTACGAGGGGAAAATTTTCGATCTCATATTACGATATCCTCCTTCCACATGCTTGACCACCCAAGTTCTTAACAACCTTATCTTCCTCAAAAAATAAAAAACAAAACAAAACAAAACAAAAAGAAAAGTTCTTAACAACCTAACGAATGGACATGAACTTCTCTTCCTGCTTGTACATAGACAAATAAGGAGTTATATCTTAAAAGCTATGACCAACTTTGTTTCACAAATTTAAGCACATTGCTAATTTTTTGGCCTTAGTTGCCTATAAATACGCTCCATTCTGCTTGGGGATTATCACCTCCAAGAGTAATACACCTTTCCCCAACTTTTTATTTCAATACACAATTTTATCAGTTGAAATGGAGCTCAGTAAACAAGTGAAAGCTGGAAAACAATTTTCGCCTTGTCACACAAGTTCTGAAACTTTCGAAGTGATACAAGAAAGGCGATCTTTTAATTATAAACCAAATGTGTGGAAATATGACTTCCTGCAGTCTCTTTCCGGCAATTATGATGTGAGTTTTTTTTTTTTTATAATTCCTTAAGACATTCTATTTTCAAGAATCGTGGGAGGAAAAAGAGTATCTGAAACTCTGAAAGACTTCCAAGTGTACTGAAATTAATGTATAAATGTTTTCTCGCAGGACGAGCATTATCAAAGGCAGGCTGAGAAGCTGCAAGAGAATGCGAGGCTCGTGTTTGGTGGAGCCGTGGACTTATTAACTAAGTTAGAGCTGGTTGACATGATCAGAAAGCTGGGCCTCGCAAACAACTTCGAACAGGAAATCAAGGAAGTTGTTAAGAACATAGCCTCTTCAATGGAGAACAACAGTAATAGTCTCGCTGAGCAAGAGAATCTCTATATCACTGCATTATCTTTCAAGGTTCTCCGGCTGCACGGTTACGAGGTTTCACAAGGTGAAAATCCTCCTCCTAAATATCAACGTGTATATATATGTATATTTCTGCGCAAATATTATATTACACATACACAAACACATATATATAAATAGTTTTCCCCTCCTAGTTTTGTTATTCCTAATGCAAGGTCATCTACTCGGTGCCAGATATGTTCAGGGGCTTTGTGGACGAGAGGGGCTCTTTCATAGAATGCAAATGCACGGACGTTAAGGGATTGATCGAGCTTTATGAGGCCTCGCACTTGGCCTCAGAAGGTGAAGATATCTTGGACGAGGCTAATGCTTTCACGACAAGAACTCTAAAGAACACATGTTCTAATGCCGATAATAGCCTTAACAGATACCTAACGCATCTTCTGGAGCTTCCATCTCACCGAAGGGTCATGTGGTTTGACGTTAAGCGGCACATCAATGCCTACGACAAATATAACGACATTAATATCGATTTAATAGAGTTATCAAAACTCAATTTCAATATGGTACAAGCCAGACTCCAGAACGACTTGAGAGACATTTCAAGGTCCAGTTGACGTTGATTTTCTAACAAATATTTTGCATGTCCTTAAAACCAAGTAAAAAGGACGATATTGACAATACTCAGTGACCAATAAATAAACATAGGAAAATAATGCGGTGTCAGCAAGTGGGTGGGTATTTTGTGCATATATATATATATATATATATATACACGCACCTAATGATATATGGTAACATCAATTAACCAGTACGACTGCACACCAGACAGAAGAAATAATTCTATTTATTGTGATGTGATTTTTTTGTTTTTTTAGGTGGTGGAGAGATTTGAGTCTGCTAAAGAGCATGAGCTTTACAAGGGACCGAGTTGTTGAGAGCTTCATGTGCACTGTAGGGCTGGTACATGAACGCCGGTATAGCTCCTTCAGAAAATGGCTCACAAAAGTTATTCTAATGATACTAATCATTGATGATGTTTATGATATCTATGGTTCACTGGAGGAACTAGAGCAATTCACCAGTGCCATTGTTAGGTTGGTAATACCAGTATTTTTTTTCCGAATTTAACAATTTAAGGAGCTTAACTAAATCGACGTGCTTACAAGGAACCTTATTCAGGTGGGATAGCAGCCAAGTTCAGCACCTACCAGAATGCATGAAGATCTGTTTCCAAGTACTATCCAATATTACCAGTGAAATTGCTAGTGAAATACAGAGGGAGAGAGGTTGGTGCGAAGTAGAGCATCACTTGAAGAAAGTGGTATTAACTCTTGTCATGTGATTACGTTAATTTGAGATACAACTTTCAAATGTGCTTGGTTTCTGAGTTAATTCACCATTTGCCTATTCTTGATCTGCAGTGGGCAGATTTTTGCAAGTCATTGTTTCTTGAAGCAAAGTGGTATAATAGAGGAAAAGTACCATCTTTGCAGGAGTACTTAGCCAATGCTTGGATTTCCTCATCAGGGACTGTGCTTTCAGTTCATTCATTCTTCTCTGTAATGAATGAGCCAGCAGAAGAGCTGGAAAAATTTCTTTCGAAGAATCAAGATCTGATCTATAATATTTCTCTCGTAATTCGACTATGCAATGACCTGGGCACTTCAGTGGTAATTACCCATGTCAAGAAACCTAATTACCATCGGATTGTATTGCCATACTTCTTGATGTCTAACTTCTACCATGAAGTCTAACAAATCATCAACTATTTAACAGGCAGAGCAAGAGAGAGGAGATGCAGCTTCATCAATTACTTGTTGCATGCGCGAAATGAATGTCTCAGAAAGTGAAGCCAGGAAACACATCAATGGGATTATAAACAAAACATGGAAGAAACTAAACGGCATATGCTTCACTGGTCAATCTCCCAAGCTGCAATTATTTGTGAACATCAACACAAATATGGCACGAGTAGTGCATTATCTTTACCAGCACGGAGATGGATTTGGTGTACAAGACCGGGAAAACAAGAAGCATGTCCTTTCCCTGCTGGTTGATCCACTCAAACTCCGCTGACTTCTGGCTTAGATATTCATACTATATATATATATATATATAAGTGCAGCAAAGGGCATCAGATATTGAAGTTAATGAAGGTCCTTTTTGCAATGCTAAGACAAGTTGGTTCAGAGAACTGCAAAACACATTTCTGTGCCATTGGCGATGTGTTTATTTGTTCTATTTGTTACTAAGGATGAAAATAAGATTGGGGAAAATAGGGGCAATTTCCATCAATATCTTGGATGATGTGCTTTTGTTCATCAGTATTTTGCAATTTTCATTGCAAATCTCTATAATAATAACTACCTCCTCAAAAGACCTTTAAATTTCTTCCTAGTCTTTATAAATTGCTCACGATTTTCCATCCTATTGGTCATCAATTTATTCTACCAAATAGTGACCGTCTCTCGGTTGTTTGTTGGTCCACCACTTGTTTTGATCTGCTTGTATTGTTATAACGTGTTTCGAATTACTTTTATTTCACTCGTTCTTTGTCTTTTCTTGATAATAGTCACACACTCTTTCCTTTTGCCAATGTGCTTCATTCTCAAGTTCATTAAAGAACTAACCAAAATTGATTAAAGAATTCGTCCTTGTAATTGTCCAAAACCAGGAGAACCGATGGTTAATAGAAGAAACAAGTCATGAGTTAAGAAAAGTAAGGGAAATGAATGAAATAAAAACAGATTAAAAATGACTCAATTAGACCAGATTTGTAATAGCTAATATTTGTATCAATTTCAACTATAGGAAAAACTATAATTGATTACACAATTGAACAATTAAAGTTATATTTTAATGAAATCGCATTTGTACAACTTCTTCTCTTCTCTTTACTTTTTTCTTAATAAATGAAACAAACTAATTAAAAAATTGAAATAAATAACGAATTTAAGGAATCCTAAGATCGCACCATGTTGAACATATGCACCAACATTAGATTTGTATACTACAACCACATAAAATTGAATAAATAAAAATATTGACGCAATTATCTTTTAGAAAATATAATAATTTGGCATGAAACAAAGAATTTGAACAAAACACCTAACATAAGAAAAATGGATAGAAAAGTTGTAAATAAGAATATGGCATAAACTAATTTGGTTGGAAATCTAAAAATAAGAAGATTTGATAGGAAAATATGGATACATAAATACAAGCGAAAATTAAGGAAAAAGAGTAAAAAGTAAAAGACACAAAACAAGAGAAAATAGCCAAATTTCATTTAGAGTTTGAATCTAATAGCAATTGATGTTAACTCTGCTTAATAATAAAATCTGGATAACCCACAAATAAGATTGAATTGTTACCAAAAAGGTTAAATCAAAATTTTGAGAAATTGACATATGATTATGAAGAAGCCAACTATAGGATGTTTAGAATGCTACAAAGAAGAAATTATTTGATGATTTTGATCTTTAATGAAGAATAAGGGACAAATCACTCAAGGCTTTTAATATGTTACAACCCTAGATCTTTTTGCTAATAAGAAATTGTCCCTTTTTATATGAGGTGAGCATAAAAACATAATATACATTCTAATTACAAGATTAATGACGATTCTTACTTAAACTTAGATACTAACTACTAATAATACCTAAACTATAGCTCTAATAGTCCTTATTCAATTAGAAAACTAATTACTAGTCTATTTCAATTGATGTTATTCATAAGAAAGTATCATTTTTAGAGATTTTCCTAATTAAATTCAAATTTTAACTTATAACAAGCTCTAATCCACCTAAAGAGCTAATGAATAACTATTAAATCATATAAATCTCATTTTGAACTTAATAGTTAACAAAGTACAACCAAATTGTAATTAAAAAAAGATTGTAATAATGAATAAACCTTAAATAACAAAATTGGTCATAATTTAATAGGGTTATTAATGTGAGCATGAACAAACACCTAAGAGATCAATCATAAGTGGTTATTGAACCAACTATAATAGTTAGGAGTAAGAAGTTTAAAGAAGTTTTGGATGGACTAATTCAAGACATAAATGTAGACCAATTTTCAATAATAATGCCAAAATCCATTTTCGAATATTTAATGGAGTAAAAGGATGACCAAACACTAATTAACATGATATGAACTAAGGTTGAAAAAGTTTTGAATGCCTAAGCCCATCGTATTAGGGCTTATTTCATGGACCATTACTCATTTAATATTCTATAATTTATTTTATTATAATTAGGTGATTTGTTACTTAAATATAAATATGAAAACATGTTTTAGAAGTTTTTATAATTGTCAAATAGTTTCTTATTCAGGTTAGAACTTGATATGGGAAATTCTAATTTGATTAAGAAAATTCCTAAAAAGAAGACTTTTATTATAGTATTAGGCTTTTAAAATTAAACAAGTATCTTATTTACATCTGTAATTAGGGTTGCTCCCATTTTCTATATAATATTTACATAAAGGGAATGTTTTTAAGTAACAAGATAGCTTTGAGTTGTATACTTTTGTTGAGCTGTGAGTGTTTTATATCTTATTCTTCATTGAACTTCTAAACTTGTAAAAGAATTCTTTCTTTGTGGCATTTAAACACTTTTGTGAACTTTGTTCTTCTATTTTTTTCGAATCAATGGGTCAATTCTTTTATGAATCTGATTTAATTTTTTTTGTGAGATTCAATCTTATTCATGAATTTTCTAAGTTTAATTCCCAAGTAGATTTGCATTAGTGCTTCCAATCTTATCAAACTCCAACTCTTATAAATGATCTAATAGAAACATATAGTGGATGCCTTGATATGTTAATCAACCTCATACCAATTTTCATTGCATAAGACATTCTCTTCACAGCGTCATTATATTTCAAGATCCTCAGACAGTGTGGTGATAAGCTTTTTAAGGTGAAATTGCTATACACACATATACATAAACACACACATTTTTTCCTCTCCTAGTTTGTAATGCTTCATCAAGTTGTAATATGAGGCCTCATTTATAATTAAATCAAATTCACATATGTTACAACAATGGTACTCACAATATGGTTATGTTGCGTTTATAATGAGTGTTTGTAATAGTTTTATTACGGTGGAAAAATAAACCATTAATGTGAAATGGAAAAGAAACAAAGAAAGGTAGGAATTAAACAAAACCATGCCCTTAATTTGAAAGTTAAAGTTATGTCATCATAAGACACTATTAAATTAGATGATATGTGTCAAATTTTAATAATTAATTGTACTTTATATATATATATATACACACACACTTGAAATTTTAAATATATATCAATGAATATGATATATTTATAATTCCTACAAACAAGAAAACATAACTATTTATATCATTATATTATGAAATTGTTATATGTTTTAATATATTATAAATATGCATGTAAGAATTAATTTTATATTTTATTTGGATTATAAAACGTAAAAATTTAATATTATATGCAAAAGTGATATTTAATGTACATAAATTTTAAAATGATTGAAGTGCATTAACTATTAGTAGTTTATATGAGATAATTTACTTTTATATCTAATGCATTAATTTTGGATAATTTTTATTTATGTACTTATATTTACTAAATGTAAAATTTTAATCTATACTATAAACTTATATATATATGCAAACTAATTTCAAAATGATCAAAGTATAATAATAATTAATAATCTTTGATAATTGCATATTAATCTTGATTTTGTAATAAGATATTTATTATCTTAAAAAGTTTGGCATAAATGTAATATATTTTATTAAGATTATTTTTACTGAATTTAATAGACGTCAAATTCTGATTAATGATAAATTTTAAAATGGTTGAAGTAAATTAAGAATTTTTTTCATGCATATGTTTATTTACCATTAATTTTGTATGATGCTTTATTTAAGTATTTAGTATTACTAAATTTTTCTTTCATATTTTATTTTTTAATATTTTAATATTTTAAAATAATTAAAATTTATCAATAATTAACAATTTTTTATGTTTCTAAAATGATTTTTATTTTATAAATAAATATTTATCATGTTAAAAATATAACATTACTATAGTACAATTTTTTCAATAAGATTAAAATTATTTAGGATTCTTATAGTTTAGCATAAGATCAATTAGATCTCTGTGATTTTAAAATAATTAAATATGTTTTTAAAATTTTAAATTACTTTCACATATTAGTTTTTTTTTTTTGGGTCCTACGTCGACTAACAAAATGCCAACTAAACATGGCTATATAGCATGACACTGCTACATTAGCATTCTGTTAACCTACGCAAAACAAACATAATTGAGAGCTAATAAGTAAAAGTAATTTAAAATTTTAAAAACTTATTTGATAGTTTACCCTAACATATGGACTTAATTGATAGTTTAATAAATCACATAAATCCTAGATGATTTTAATCTTAAATAATAGATGATTTTAATAATTAAAATATAAAATTTAATAACTAAAGGATTGTGTCTTTTTAATAAAGCATAAATATTTTTTAAATTAAAATTTGAAAAATCACATAAACTAAAAAAATTATTTTTTACAAATTTAATATCTATAGCATTACATATACATTAGAATAATGTAAACATATTTATCGTATAAAGAATATGGCAATAATTTTTTTAAAATTGATAAAATTTTTGTAGGGTTAATAATAATTTGATTTAGATATGATTTGATCAATCTACACTTAAAAAGATTTTTTACATTCAATTCTGATTTAATCTAAATTAAATAAGTTGAAATTTATTTGAATTTAGAATTCACTTGAAATAATGCAAGATATTTTTAAAATAAAGTATATAGACATTTTTAACTCCATCCAAAATCTATAAGAAATATTAAAAAAAACTTTCATAAGAAAAGTGAAAAAGCATTTTAAAAATTGATTTAGTTATGTTTGAAATCAATTTTAAATTTTAAATTTTAAATTTTAAAAATAAGATTTAAAGTTTAAATTTAAATTTATTTAAACTCAATTTAAGACATTAATTTTAGATTGAATTAAACCAAAGCTAAATTAATTTATTATTATTTGTAATAAAAAGATTGAGAAGCTTTTTTATTCTATTTAAGTAGGAGGGTTTTCTTATTCTATTTAAGAGAAGGCAAACTCGGTTTGCAAGTTGTAGAAGATTATTACCTTTTAGTTAAAATCACTTAGAATTATTAATTAAAATTACTCAAAGTTCTTATAATTTAATATACTATTAATTAAATTTCTATGGTTTAGTAAATTATTAAATAAGCCGTTAAAATTTTGAATTGCTTTCTTTTATTAATGCTTAGTTATTTTTATCTAACGTTGATTAATATAGTACTAATATGACAATGCAACATGTCCTAAATATGCTACGCAAACATCTTTCATTATCATTTCTTTAGCTTACATAAGATAAAAATAATAGAGAATTAACAAGTGAAAATAATTTGAAATTTTAGAGATTTATTTGATAATTTTATAATTATAAAAATCTGATTGATTGTTTACCAAATTATAAGAACTTTAGATAATTTTAACCCTTTTTAATATTACAATTAGTTTATATAGAATTTGTGGTATGTTAAATTATGGCTGAATTCTACTATTTATATATACATATATATATATATATATATATATAATATGGTTGAATGCGAATAATTCAACTAGTTGGAACAAGTGAAACTGTAACCCCCTGGGAACATTTTTTTGTCATTTTTTGAATTGTTTGTCCGGGGGTATTAACAGACCCTTGGAATGACTACCCCCAGACTCGGGCCTAAAATATTCTAAGAGCACAAACAGTGGCTTAAATTCATTATTGGGCTGAGATGATTTGAGTGTCGAACAAGTCCCTACACAGGTAGTGGATAATAGATTGATGGTTAAGACTTGGGAGCCCTCATGCTCCCGTTTGGAGGGCCTCCCTAGTTTTTTCTTAAATTGTAATGGGTAAATTTCACTCTTGAAAGTTAATGAATATCATATGAAGAAATACATGTGTATGTTAATTTAAATACAATATATAAAGCTATAATTTATTGTTTCAATGTTCTATTTTAAATGACATCTAGAAGCAGTTGAAAGATTATTAGAATTTCTTCTAAGATCTAGATAAGTCAAAATTTGACGGGGTGCCACCTCTTTTATTCAGTTTATGTCAAGGGAAAGCGAGTAACTTCTGGTCCCATATTTGTTCATCTAGAGTTAGCAAACGGTCAGTGACTATGGTCCAAGTATGACTAATAAATAGTTCTGCTCTCCATAACTCTACATCAATGTAGTAACGCATGGACCAGCAGTTCTACGATGTGCACATAAATCGCAGATATAATAGACTGCACTTAATTCCATGGTGATAGTTGTTATGTTGCATTATTATATGATGACATACACAAAGCCAAAAGCATCTCAAAGTCCAATGCCACAGCAGAACCACAGATTAATAACGCAGGGGGAAAAAAGGAGAATGGATAAAAGCCTTCAATTCAGCAACCCTTTGGCCTTGAAGTACTCCACTGTTTGGTCATAAATCTCTTCAATCCCATATTTGAAAGAGAAGCCCTCATCAATAAGTTTTTGTGAAGAGAGGATCAACTTGGCTTTGGCAGGAAAATCTCCAAAACTATCATTGTAACACACAGATTTAAAAAAAAAAAAAGAAAGAAAGTTTTGAGATGCAAAGACAAGAATGAATTAATTACAGTTTGCTTACTCTGTTGGGACTTTATACTGAGGGTATCTACTGTTCAGGAACTTGGCAAGCTCAGGAACACTGGTATTAGCAGCACAGCAAATATATCGACCAGAAGCAGATTCTTTTTCAGCTACAAATATATGGGCACGGCAAACATCCTCCACATGTGTAATGGAGATTGAACCTGACAGCATTTGCATGCCTTTCAAGGCATTTACGAGGAATTCGTTCCCTGTAATTTGCGATGAATTCTTGTTTGAGAAAGTGAATGCACTACTTCTTGTTAATCTGTATGGGCTCAGTGTTTAAAGGTTGGATTCATTTAGTACCTGTAATCAATGACATGGAAAGGGCCATGCTGGAAGAGATATCGGGTGCGATTGAGTAACCAGTCATCAGAGTGGGGATAACAGTAATGAGATTGACGTTATTTTCTTCAGCAAACTTCCAAGCTGCCTTCTCAGCTAGTGTCTTGGAGGCAGGATACCCCTGCATATTCCGCTATATCAAACTACAATCTACGATGCTGACACAAATTTATTTCACACACTCATAAAATTTCACAATAAAGTGCAGTGAGTGAGATAGAGATTGTTGGAAAGTAGAGTAGTTACCCAAGTTGGGGGCTTCACAGAAGACAAGAACTCCACATCTGTCCAGTTCTTCTCATCCATCACCAAACCATTCCCGTCGAGAGTATTGATAGTCACGGCAGCAGCTGAGGATGTTAAAATAACTTTCTTAACCGTCTTTGCTTTTGCACAGGCTTTTAACACATTATGTACTCCTTGTATTGCTGGCTTGATCATGTCATTCTGTGAGAAAACAGAAGCAAAGAAAACCTCAGCATCAATTAAATTGAGATTTTCAAGGCTATTGCAAAATTAACAATTTCGGTACCTCTGGATCTTCAGAATGAAAATTAACAGGGGTTGCAACATGGAAGACAATGTCACAGCCTGCTATGGGAGCATTAAAACATTCTTCATCTGTCAAATCTCCTCTGAAAATTTTAAGCTCTCCCAGATCTTGCAATGCTATAAGGTGAGAGATCTTCCTCTGATTGTCTGCAAATTAAATTACATTATGCGCTAAGATAGTCCATACTCCTGGAATTACAAAGTAAAATTAACTGACACACCATTAATCCTGTCTAATGATGACTAGTTTCTTAATCTTCCGCCCAAAACAGAGGTTCTTGCCACAATTTCATCCACCTCTGCTCCGATAAGCAGCTTAGGCTACCCAGAGGTAACAATATCAGACATGTAAAACGCATTTCGATTTGTTTATGTTATGTCAATAAATTGATCTTCCAATACAGCAGGTATCAAGCTTACTAAGCTAAATTTTAAAGCAAAAAGAAACGGGCGCAATTACTGTTGTTGCCTTGAATAAAGAAGCAGAATGTTACTAGTGTGCAAGTTTTAAACAAATCCATTGACCACCAACCTGGGTCTCTCACGGTAGTGTTAACTGCGTAACCCTTCTCAAGTAGCAACTTCAGCAACAAAGATGCCACGAACCCTGTGCCACCGATCACACATACCCTTTTTTTCTCTTGTACTTGGCTTGCCATGCTTTTGGGCTGTTCTACCACAGATAGATATTTTGATCTCTCAGACTTCGAAAGTTCGATCTTTTTTACAAAACACGAGGAGAAGTATACATGCAAATTGAGTATTTAACCGCACAAAATGACTCAGAGGAAGATGGTAAGCACGTGATTAAGAGTACCACCTACGACTCAACACATTGATGCTTTATTAGCCACCTGACAACCAGAAAAATAAAAACAAATTTAATTGTTTTTTTTAATTCAAAATAAATTTAATTGTTAAGAAGTTGAAAGACGTAACGGTTGGAAAGGCTTTAATTTACCGTACTCACTGGTCTCTTACTTTGATCCTTTATTTTGTAGGTGTGGAGGCCAATTTTATTAAAATTTTTTGTAATTTAGTAAATTATTAATTAAATTTTTATAATTTTAAAATTTTAAATTATTTTTATTATTAGTTTCTTCGATATTTTTGATTAATAGCGTGTCACGTCACATTGAATTGATAATAAAAAAATTAAAATTATAGGAACCTATTTGATAGTTTATTAAATTATAGAGACTTAATTAATAATTTACCAAATTATAAGGACCTAAATGATATTATATTCAATTAATGAATTATTTTAATAATTTAAATAAAATTATTAATAATTAAAAAAAATATGTGATGTAAATATTGTGTTCTTTTAATAAAATATTAAATTAAATTTTTTTAAAAATTAAATAAATCACACAAATATTTTATTTTTTACAAATACAATGTTTATAATATTACATATATATATATATATGTGAGAATAATACAAACATATTTTTATACAAATAATATAATAATAATCACTTTGAATTAAAATTTTGTTAGATTGATATTTAGTTTATCAATCTAAATAGATTGAATAATAATATAATTTTCATAATAATATGTTGATAATCTAAACATCAATATAAAAAAATTCAATTTAAAGTAATTGTTACTATATTATTTGTAAAAAAAAATATTTGTATTACTATCATATTTATGTAATATTATAGATATTGAATTTGTAAAAAATAAAATATTTGTATAATTTATTTAATTTTTTAAAAATTAATTTAATATTTTATTAAAAGAATACAATATTTACATCACATATTTTTTTTCTTTAATTATTAACAAGTTTATTTTAATTATTAAAATAATTTATTAATTAAGTTTAATATCATTTAAGTTCTTATAATTTGATAAACTATTAATTAAGTTCCGAAACTATCAAATAGGTCCTTATAATTTTAAATTCTTTTTATTATCAGTTTAATACTACTTGATATGTCTACATAGTGTTTACACCGTTAGTTAAAAATAATGAAAGGACTATGAAAGTAATTTAAAATTTTAAAAACTTATTTAATAATTTTAAAATTATAAAATTTAATGAATAATTTATCAAATTATAAAAAATTTAGGTGAACTTAACTCCCTAAAATAAGACAAAGGATGAGTTATTCTTTTTATAAGGAAAAAAGATAAAATAAACAACCATTTCAAAGATACTGATATTTACTTGGATTGGGAATTGTTATTTTTTGTTGTAATTATTGTATTTTTGTATTGATTATTATTTTTTTTATCGATTTTTGTGTTATATTAATATATTTTCTTTATCGATTTTTATGTTTAGAAAAACAGAAAATTAAAATTAAAAATAAAATCAAAACTAAATATAGAGTTTTTAAAGTGAGACATCTATTCTGTAATGGGGGCAGGACTATGCATTTATTTTCACGATTTCCCAGATCTACTATTCCCAATCCCAACTCGCATTAATTCATCAATAATGCAACTTTATTTTGAAATTTTTTTATCCATTTCACTCTGCTGCTCCGATCACGGGATTTCATTTGAGATCAAATGTTTTTGGTATATTTGACAAGATTTTTTATTGAATTTATCATAAAAAGTACACATAGAAGTGGATGATGAAGAGAATAAACAATAAATTCATGCAATTTTGGAGCTAAATTAATGTATCCGGCAACATGTATTTTTTTTCCAAAAGAAAAAATATTTGGTAATTATTTCATTTTGTACACTTTATCTTTTAATACTATTATTTGCGATTATAGAGATCACAATATTTGTTTTAAAAAAAATAGATATATTTGTTTTAAAATTGGAAGGCTAAGGATTGGTGCCCGAAGCACCTTCTTTTCGTTTTCTGCATTATTCTTTTCGTTTGAATTATTTATTGTTGATTATCCTTTTCTGATATTTAGACAGAAACGTTTATATTTTCATGTTTGGTGAAGGGAAGGGTAGCGGCTGGTGATTCATGGGAAGGAGAGGAGGGTCAGGTGACCACCAATTACATTCACGCGTGACACATCTTGCGTGTTAGTTGTGCTCTACAAGGCAAATATATGATGTAGTGAGCCGAATTAGTTGCATATGCATACAATGGGACCAGGTGGGCCCAACAATCTGCCTGATATGTGGAAAAATGAGGCCGACAGCGACTAGCATCATGTTCAACGAACAATCAATCTTAAATAAAGGCAACAATAAAAACTAAATCAATTATATAATTATAATCTAAATGAACCACATAAAAATAAAGAGAGAATTGAGAGCTTAAAAGTCAGGTTGGGCAAATTATTTGAGGCTCCGTTGTTAAATAAACATGGCACCAATAACAGGGTTCATAATCGAAATAGTCATTATGAGAAAGAAAAAAAGAAGAAGAAGAAGAAGAAGAAGAAGATACTGATGCAAGCTAACCAATTTTCTCTTCTAAAATGGCTATTCTCGAATTTAGGAGATATTCTAGGAGTGACCTTATAGATTGGTTTAGCAAGGTTTACCAATTTTTTAAGTATCACGATACTACAGAGATACAAAAGGTTTCACTAGCATCATTCCACCTTGAATTTAAAGCCAATAAATAGTGGCAGTGATTGTGCAAAACATATACGGAGGAAGGAAAATTTGTGACGTAGACAATTTTTAAAGAGGAGTTGTGGGTACGATTCAGACCTACATAATGTAAAGATTTTGATAAAATTCTCTGGCGGGTTTGACTAGTGGGCTTTTTGCGTGAATATCAACACGAATTGGAGAGATTGAGTAATCGAGTTAATGGGTGAATGTAGAAAGCGTTGGCGTGGCGGGAACTTTCAGAGGGAGACTTAAGCCTAAGACAGTTGGTGGTATCAGGATGTTCGAACCAAACTCATTAAAGGAAGTGATTAGCTTGGCACAAATTCGAGGCGAATAGTAAACTCACCAACAGAAATATACGAGGCCACCCCAATCTAATCGCATCTAGTTTGATCTTGTTTCATCAGTAAAGCTAACCCTCCTCTCCTATCAAGCATCTTATTTGAAACAAGATGCAGAAGAGATGAATTGAAGACCTTTGTTTTAATTGCAATAAAAAATTTAAATTTGGGTATAAATATAGGTTTTTGTTTTTTTATAGATTTTATTAGTTGTTTTTTATACTATTTTTTATTTTTATATTTTAAAAATAAAAATTAAAAAATCAAAACAAACATCCCCTACATTAATAGTGAAACAAATGAATGTTCATCAACTTGAACTTTGAAGACGAAGTTTCAATGGAAGATGAGATATTGATAAATTAGGAATGTTGCGAGAATTATGACAATAGTAAAATGGTAAAAATAATTTAACTAAAAAATTTCGCGTATGATTAGTTTAAAAATAATTTAATTACAAATGGTAAAATGATTTGTGAAGAAATCAAGTATATGAGACAACAAAATTTTTAACATAGAAAATTACCTTAAAATCAAGGAGTAAAAACTACAGGCGCAAGATAATAAATTATCTACTATATAAAATAATAGGTATAATAACCAATCCTCCCTACTCAACAAATAGGGGCAATAACTACAAAATAATAACAAATGGGTATATAAAATACTAGATCCAAGATATGAATCAAAGAGGGCGTTAAGATCAAAATACACTTTGATCTTGGTTGAACATTATAATTTTAGTTTCACACCTCTCATACAATTTTTTTTTCTAGTTTTCTTCTCTTTTTATTGACACTCTTTATTGCTCTCTTATCTCTCAATCTTAAAATCAATTTATAAGGTAAAATAGCACACAATATTTGACAATTGTAAAACATGTCTTTGACATCAAAACACCAAAAATGTTGAAATTAAGCTAAACAACAACAAAGAAACAGCTAAAAACGAAGGAGGTGCAACCTTTTTTGACAAAATCAAAGGAAAACTCCAACTTTGTTTCTTCTTCTTCTCTCATACGGCGTGACTCCATCAAATTCCCCCTCATGCCAATATGAGAGGAACTATCATTCCTACGGTCAAACGATAAGCTTCAAGCTTCAAGCTTCTCTCTTGGTAAAGACTTCATCAACATATTCAAACCATTATCTTTAGTATGGATCTTCTCAACTTGTAATTACTTGGATTCTTATACATACCTGATCCAATGATATCTCACATTAATATGTTTTAATCTCAAATGGAAAGAAGAATTCTTACCAAAATGAATAACGCTTTGACTATTACAAAATAGCACATAACGCTTTTATTCGAAACCAAGTTCCTTAAAAAATTTCTTCATCCATAGTAACTTTTTACATGCTTAGGTTACTACAATAAACTCAGCTTCTGTGGTAGAAAGTACAACATATTTCTATAATTTCAATTACCATAATACCACTCCCTTGCAAACGATATCAAGTATCCCGAAGTAGACTTCATGAATCAAGATCACCAGTCATATCTGCATTTATGTAACTAACTAGTATAGGCTTACCAGTACTAAAAAAAAAATACAATCTAGAAGTTCCACGTAGATACCTTAATATCCATTTAACAACATCTCAATATTCCTTACTAGGATTAGAAAGAAACCTACTAACAACACCAACAGTATGAGCAATATCTGGTCTAATATATACTATAACATACATCAAACTACCAACCACTGAAGAATAAGGAACTCACTGCACACTTTCCTTCTCTTCATTAGTAGAAAGACTTTGATTTGTACTCAATTTAAAATGATTAATAAGAGGAGAACTAACCGCTTTTGCATTGTTCATATTGAACCTCTGAAGCACCTTCTTGATGTACTTCTTTTGAGATAACCATAGCTTCTTCGCTTTTCTATCTTGAATAATCCGTATACCAAGGATTTAATTTTCTGGTCTTAAGTCTTTCATGGCAAAAAGACTTGCCCAACTGTTTCTTCAAATGATCAACCATAGGCACATTCTTACCAACAATCAATATGTTATCAATATATAATAAAAGAATGATAAAATCATCGTCAGAGAATTTTTGATAAAATATGCAATGGTCTGAAGTAGTCTTCTTATAGTCTTACTCCCCCATAACTAACTCAAACTTCTTATACCATTGTTTTTTAGTGCTTGTTTCAAACTATATAAGCTTTTCTTTAACTTGTAAACATTGTCCTCTTTCCCTTTTGCTTTAAAATCCTGTGGTTGCTCCATATAAATTTCTTCCTCTAAATCGTCATGTAGGAATGTCGTTTTCACATCTATCTATTCAACTTCCAAATTAAGGCTGGCTGCTACACCAAGTATAATACGAATGGAAGACATTAGTAACAGGAGAAAATATCTCATCAAAATCAATTCCTTTCCTTTGACTAAATCCCTTGACAACTAATTTGGCTTTATATTGTAGTCATGAAAAGTATTCTTCAGGCTTGACTCTGTATACCCACTTGTTCTTCAAAGTTCTCTTACCCTTAGGTAGCTTCACCAACTCAAAAGTATGATTCTCATCCAAGGACTTCATCTCATCTCGCATGACTTCAATCTACTCGTTCTTATGATCATCACCCATAACTTTATCATAACTTTCTGGTTCTCTAATATCTATCAAATTCAATTTATAAGTGTCAGAAGAATATCAAGTGGAAGGATGTCTATCTCTAAAACTTCTCCGAATTTGAAACAGAACTTGAGCTTCAGGAATTGGAAGCTTATTATCATCATCAAAATATATCTGTATGGGAGTATTTTCAACTTATAGTTAATTAGTCTGATCCTCAACTCTTTCAGGTATCATCATTAGAGGCACTATCTTAAAATCAGCACTGGTTGGAAGATCCTTCTTTCTAACCTTATTAATATCCATTATGGTCTCATTCTCTACAAACACTGCATCTCAAATTCTTACAAGTTTCTTCTCAACGGGATCATAAAACCTGTAACCAAATGCTTCTAGACCATAGCCAATAAATGCACATTGTCATGTTTTAACATTAAGTTTTAACCTTTTATCATTGGAAATATGTATGAATGCTTTACATTCAAAGACTCGTAAATGATTATACGACACATCTTTTCCTGACCATACCTTTTTTGAAATATCAAAATTCAAAGAAACACATAGAAAAAGGTTTAAGATATGTACCACAATATTTAATGCTTCGGCTCAAAATGACTTTGGTAATTTTACATGTGAAAGTATCTGACCCTCTCCATAAGCTTCATATTCATCCTCTCAGCTACATTATTTAATTGAGGCGTATTAAGTGAAGTAGTCTTGTGTCGAATACCCTGATCTCTACAATAGATCTCAAGTGGTTTAATGTACTCGCCCTCATTATTTGACTTAAGTCATTTCAACTTCTTCTTAGTTTCTCTCTCAACTAGGGCTTGAAACTACTTAAACAGATCTAAAACTTGATTTTTGTGTTTCAAAGGATAAACCCACAATTTCATTAAATAATCATCAATAAATGTAACACAATAATGGAACCACCAAGTGATATAGTCTTAAATGGATCACATACATCATAATGTATTAACTGTAATACCTCATGTTTCTTCTTAGGATCTGTAGAGCTTTTAAATGAAACTCTATGTTGTTTTCCAGCTAGACAGTGGGCACATCTTCTCAAATACACATTGTTTAACCCAGTCAAGTTCTTCTTTTTGACCAATATTGACATGACCTTCTCACTCATATAATTAAGTCTCTTGTATCATATCTCAATTTTATTATCATTCTCCATGCATTAACCATGCCTTCGAAAATTTTGGCTTGCATTAAATAAAGTGTAAAACACTTCTCACCTCGAGTTACCACAAGATAATCTTTTGTCAACTTCCATTATCCATTCTAAAAGGTAATTTAAAATAAAAATTGAGCTCTTTTATTGAAAGTTATATCCCTTTCATACTATAATACCAGTGCTAGAAAATTGATCCTTTTCTGTCAAGAGAAAAACATATCATTCCATTTCGTAGAATTCAACAAAATTTTGACCAACATATCTTAAATAAGCTTATGAGAAATGGACTAAGGGTGGAAATTAGATGTAAAAAAAGAAGAAGCTATGAGTGCGAACTTGTCATCTCAGGGATTAGTTCGTACAGGAGTTTGAAATACCAGAGCAAGGAAAGAAAAATGAAAAGAAACAACGTCACAGAGTTACTTATGCTGTGGTTTTTTATCAATGTTGAATATAGTTTAAGACATCAGTGGATATCAAGTGCATAGTAATGATGGTATATCCCACCAATATTAATGGGAAAAAAAATAAAAATTGGTTGAAGGAATTTTCTTTGATAACAAACTGTATTTCGGCAGTTTTTTCTCCTTCTGCAACTTGTTGTTTGTTTTATTAACGTTTGTCAAAAACCAACATATTGTTTATATGCAGTGCTTACTTTTTAGATGTAATTGTTAAACACATTTGCATGTTTTTCAACAATGGCATGCAGTGATTATGTGTTGCATTTACTTATATATAGGCACTTGTAGTAGGAAATAAATAAGCACAGAGAGAGTTACGAAGAGAGAGCTGCAAAAGGAGAAAAACAAATTAGAAAAATAAAAAGAGTGTACTATGTAAGAGGTATGTGTCATTTAATTTATTTTGTTCTATTAAGATCAATAAGTGTTTTGATCTTGAAGTTGTTTTGGTTCGTATCTTTGGTTTGATATTTTTTTGTTCCTCTTGTTATTATTTTGTGGTTGTTTTCCCTATTTTTTGAGTAGGGAAGACTTGTTGTTGTATTCATTATTTTACATAGTGGATGATTTACTAACTTGTACTTATGATTTTTACTCATCAATTTTGAGGTGGTTTTGAATGTTAAAATTCTTTTGGTGTCTCATGTGATTGTTTTCTTCATATATTATTGTGTATTTGTGATTAAATTATTCTTGAGAGAGAGAGACTATTTCACCAATCGAGTCACATGTATCTAATATATTCATACTTCTTATTTAAATAAAAGCAGAAACTTGTTGTTGGCCTATTAGCTGACCTGATTTGTAATTGCTACTAATACGCTTTTTTAAAGTTGCAATGTGGACAAGTTGCTATAGCGAAAAGAAATGAATAGAGAGAAACATAAGGGGAATTGAGGCACATTTAAACTAGAAAAATAGAATTATGAAGAAACTAGATCAACAAGAACAACATATATCATAAACTTAAATGAATGAATGAACATTGAATACAATGGACACATTTTCTTGCTAGTTTCTTGTAGCTCTCCAGCAAGAATAAATTCATCAACAGTCAAATAAATTTGCGAAAAGAGATTTGAAGATGTTAAAGTAACATATGGCATTACAAAAACACATTTGCTCACAAGGTTAAACATGGCCATTACAAAAGCATGCAAGCTTATAAATTTACTGCTTAATGCAATTGAATCATAATAACTCCATTTAAAGGAACTATTATAATGAAACTATACTTAAATACAGTCCAAGATGTAGATGTTCACTTCTATTAAGATATGTCTTTGCTACATATATGAAGCCAAAGAAGCTGAATGACCTAAGCATGGAGAGTGCAATTAATCAAAATCGATTTAACATACCCTTAAAGAATTAGTGGCTGAATAAGAGAATTTGAATAAGAAAAACATTAACAAATAAAAATAAGAAGAAAAACCAAGATATCAATGTTTAAAAAACAAACAAATAATAAATGCCATACATATCAGTAACTCAGCACCAGAATGGTCATCTTCAAATCTCAAGCCTAAACTTAAATTTGAGCTAACCATGCCACACAAAAAATACGTTATCTATTAGACTTCCTTCTCTCGAAAGAAAACACCAAAGAATTGATACTTATTAATCAAACTTCCTTCCCTCAAAATCACCAAAGAATGAATAAAGAAACCACTTATAGCTAAAGAATTTAATACAATTTGTCAAAGAATACAACACTTGAGCACCTAAAGGAACTAAATGAACATTTTCAAAATAATCACTTTGGGATCTTGCATCAGAGCTTGAAATTGAAATGTGTTGGGATGGAAACAGAGAAGAAAACATAGAAGATTTTACATCAAATAAGCCTCAAGAGGTAAAAAATGACATTGAATGTCGTCTTGGGGACACTAGTCTCAAAATTCTTATTAGAGATACTGAATCTAATAAACTTAGAGGGGATCTAGGAGGTGTAATTTTAGGTGTGTTTGTTTAGGATGCTAAAAGCAAATTTTTTGATATGTTAAATCCTGAACTTGTCATTATAGTAAATCTGAGTTAGATGTTTAAAATTTTCTTTTCCTCTCTTACTTTTCCTTTATTCTCCTTTTCCCTATTTTACAAAACTCCAAACAAAAAAATGTATAATTTCTTTTCCCCAAAAAACCTTATCAGTAAAAACCAAACTATCCATAAGCAGCCCAACAAACAATATAAAAGAGAAGAAACAAGCAAAAATAAAAATTGCTACATAATATTGATCTCACGATCTTCAACTAATAAGTTTCCAATTTCAAAGGATTGGCTCTGAATTGAAAATGTTCTTGAATATGGCAATGGATCATCTGAAATAAATTAAAAAGAAAAATGACAAAGAACTAGTCATTTGGAAGACAAAATATAAAACTTATACAAATAACACATTGCCTCCAAAATGTTCATCATGTGTAGCTTAACACCTTAAACACTCAACTCACATATTCACTTAATATTATGGATTCCTTTAAATGTTTGATTAGACATGCTTCTATTTCCAATAAAATATCAAACATAAATCACCCAGTTCATCACTTTGAATAGAAATGATTGATAGAAAATCAAAATACTATGTATAGCAGAATTTTAATCTTTTTGTATCCACTAACAAATTATATACTCTATGAGAACCAAATAATCCCCACACAAATTGAAAAAGTAAAGGAAAGCTTTAGCATATTAAGGAAACATCCATAATTTAGGAAAGAATATAAGCATATCAATGGGTGTTGGCTTGGCAATGATATGTGGAGCTCCTACCTCCTACAAAAGCCATTTAACTTTTGGTTCAAAATCACTCAATCAATTACCTTAGAACAAACAATAGATAAAACTTATAGAATTTTCATCATCCTTGAAGTTATTGCATTAGTATCTTCTTGAACATTACATAGTTTTGATAAAGTGCTTATTCTCAACAAATATGTCTTCCTGAACACCTCCAACTATACAATTTGAAAAAGGAAGTGCTCAGTCTCAACAAATATGCACTAGCATACAAAAAAAACCCTCCATTTTTGAACCCTAAATCATCTACTTTAGATTTTTATATCAATAAACCAAATCAAGACCAAAATACAAATGATCAAATAAACTTATCCAAACAAAACTATAACAAAATATAGCTAAAGCCTATTAAGCAACTCAAAACATACCTTGAGTACATCTCTTTGGAGATTCTTTATAGTGTTGAATAGTTTTCTCTTTTACCAAATTCTCTTAAAAAAGAATGAATAAATAAATTGAGTTTTAGATTTTTGTTATGATGGATAAGGAATCAAGGTCCAGACATTTTTTAAGTCGATATAGGTAAGCTTGTCGATAATGTGGGAAAGGGAAGCATCGAAGGATTGGACCTGAGAGCAGAGGTCGGCAACGCGAGCTACCTAGTCCGTTCCAAACCTTTATTTGTTTCTCAGATGAACCAATGCAATATGACTGCATCTAGAGATTGGCCTCTGTCTACCCTCTCTTTGACTTGTTCTGGCCACTCTCTACCATGTTTTGTTCTCCATTTAGGCTCTACTTAACTGACCTTCAATATCCAATGTCTTCTTTCTAGCTTCTGTTAAGTGTTGCTCACTTTGTCTTACTACAGTTGAGGCCTCTGATTCTGCATTCTTCAGAAGAGCTACGAGGTGGATTTTTCTTTGCTCTTATAGCCCATAATGAAGTCTCTCATTCCACATTCCAAATGAATTGATCGATAGATAAATACACCACCGCTTAAACAAACTAAAAGGATTGAGTAAAGACACAAAGAAAATAAAATAACATTTTAGATAAAACACCATCTTTACCTTATATAGATTTACTTTTTTGCCCTTAAACTCATCAGTCCCTCCAATTTTATCATTACATTAAGTTGAGAGGTGGTTTGGACTACGAGGGGTCATGAGTTTTGGGCCACCTAGTCGTTTTTTAATGAAAATTACAGACAACTTTAGTATTTTCTCCCTCCGTATTCTCTCTACATAACTTTTTAATTATTTTTATAATTGTGAAAATAAAGAAAACTCCAAATTCCTACATCATGATGCTTTATTTTGCATTTATACAAAAGTATTTACAAAATTGGATTAAGAATTCATAACAAGTCAGTATTTTTATCGTTACCGCATTTTTATATTTAAAGATGTAATTTGATTTTAATTAATTAATTAATTAAAATAAAATTACATCTTTAAATTAATTATTAAAATAATAACTCTTTAATTACTTTAAATTTTGAATGTATGTACATAGACTGCACTTGAAGCGATAAATTTTTATGTAACACTGTAGCATAACTCTTAACTGTGGAAGAATTGTAGAAAGAGTATTAACACCGACACTGATTTCATTTAAGAGTGAAGAAATGTAGAAAGGAACTAACTCTAAGTTGTTTCGCCAATTTTACTCCTCATTTCTACAGACCAAAGACATTTGCTGAATGGGAACGAAATCAGCAACTTTGATCAGTGACACTTGGTTTTGGAGTTCCGTAAATTACCACAAAGCAAGGGAGAAGAGATTTGGGATTTAGCAGGTAGAGTTCTTCAACATTTGAATCTTGACCCACTTTTCCTTGCAATGAATCGAACCCCAATTGCCCAGCCATTTCTTGAAAACCCTCCAGAGGTTTATGAATTATGCCAGCAATAACTCTGCATACCAATACAGCCTTTCTTACACTTTGATTTTCATTGTCAAGTTCAATAGACTCCAATGCTCTTCCAGGGCAAGAAGTTGTATAAATACTAATGCCACTTGTCATCTGTTTCTTGGTGAACCCGTATCTCAAAATTTGGCATACTTCACATATCTGTAAGTCGCAGAGGGAAGAGCATCCATCCATGCCAAGGGAACAAGCAACTTTGGAAGCATAAAACCTCAAAAGCTCATTGCCATCTGCAAGGCAACGCATGTTTCTGGTATGCAGCTTGGAAGCTTTGATCTTCACCATTTCTCTGTAGTCCTCAAATCGAGCCAGAGTTGTCTGCATGACGTGGACCTTCAAAACTGTCTTTAAATGGATATTATTGTTCCCTTCTCTGACCCACCTGCTAGTCCTACAGATTCTTTCTATGATCTTCCTAGATGAGTTCCCCTCCACAAGTTCACTTACTGAAAAATAAAATGGTAATTAGAGGTGTGAATTGTCTTCAAAGTGATAAGTACTAATTGAAACTAGGGACGGAATGTTATTGGAATCAGTGTCTTACAAACTATGAATGCCAGAAAAGAAATTTTCAATAATTATAACGGGGCAGCGATAACATAGAAACAGCATTCTTTTGTTTTTTTTGAAAAATTAGAAACAGCACATTTTTTGTCAAAAAGGACATGACATCGAAAAACTCGGCTTCGAACAGCAGAACAAATGTGAAAATTGATCTTTTTAGTTCCAAAATCCAATTAATCGTGAACTCACAACTTCGAGAGAAAATTGATTAATGATTTTTTTTTTTTTTTTGGTTGTTCCTTGCATAAGAAATTGAATGGTCAACATCAATTTCTGTGAACTATATTAAGTTCATTATTATGAGTTAAGACAAATCAGGAAAAAAAAAAAGAAGAAGTCATCACAACTTCGATGTATTCAAATAAATAGAGCAATTTCAGATTCCTGAGATAAAAGAAATTTTGAAACTGTTGGAGGAGAGTGGTGATGAAAAGAAAATAAGCAAGTAAATGGACAAGTGTGTAATGTCCTATGTCGGAGAGAAATTATAAAATCAGACTTTAAAGGTCGACAATTGGATTGGGGCTATTCACCTGCATGCCTGGAAGTGTGATATTTTTCCGTAGCATTCAAGTTCTTTAACTTCTCGCAACTTCTGCAATCCAAATCCAGAGTCGCAGAACCATGAAAATCAGCATGAAGAGAACTGCCAAGCGTCGAAGACACAGCTTGGCCGCCACCATAAACAGGAGAATCACCGTATATATTTCTTCCAAAGCGATCTAATGATGACCTAATGCTTCTGCAATTGGTTGAGCTATTCTTATTATGAACATCATTGCCTCCAAATCCAGAATTATTCCGTAGTTCAAATATTGAGTCACTGAGGAACTCGCTAGTCAGGGGACCGAGAAAATCATGACTCTCAGGCGATCTCCCGCTGCAACTTCGTGGATAATCTTTGCTCATCCCATGATCATCAACTTCTTGGAGAGCATTGCATAAATTTATTTTCTGAAAGTTGCGTAGTATGCAGCTAGAACTAGGATCATGCACATCTGATGGCCCTGATTTACACTGCGCTGATCTTATAAGAGAAAAACAATACGATGGCATTTGTTTTCTTTCTTTGTCAAAAGAAACACACATCGAAACAAAGTAGCAAGCAGGCTGTCAAAGGAAAGCCAGATATACATACACATCTTATCCTTATTTAACTTTTTTAGTGCAATACTGACCATAACCGTAGCACATTTGCTTCATTTACGCCTGCCTCTTAAATCAACGATAGACTGATAATGTGGTGCGAAATGATGTCCTCAAATTGCAAGCATTTTCTGCTACTATTGTTAAAAAGAAAGAGAACTAGTACTTTAAAGCCTCAAAAACAAAACTCTGGGAGTTGACACCATTAGGCATTTTACATTTAGTTTAGGACTATGCCGAAACAGAAGATACGTACACGTTCTTCATTCTGTAGGAGTGGCAAGTTGATTAAGGTTTAAGAAGCCCATAATGGTCTCCGGTAGTATAATTGGGAACTTTTCAGTTACTTTTACTTTTATGACAATGATTTAATGCAAATCGAACGTTATTTACTTCCCTTATCTCAATTCAAATTAATTCTTGTGTATAAATGTTTTTATGTGAAAAATGAAGTACAAAATTAAATTCAGTAATTATAAAATGTGAAATATAGCAATATTGTTGTCCAACGTTCAACTTTCTATTTTTCTTTTTTATTCTATTTTTAAACACAAAAATTGATTAAAATATTCATCAATTTCTGTTCGTTTTTTTATTGATTTTCATTCATTTTTATATTGTTTATTAAGTTTTATGCATTATTTTTTATCAATTTTTAACTTTAGAAAAATATTTAAAAAACAGTAAACTCAACAGGGTCTAAGTACAGTACATACTTTTTTCTTTTACTAAAATGAGAAATTTCTAAATAAAAGCTAGAAAAATAATTTTAAAAAATGTTGTGACTGCTTTAAGCAACACAAATAATGTCATGTGGTCAAAATTAATGAGAATTATGGTTATTTAATATATAATGCCCCCAATTTAAAATACAAATTGAGCTCTTTTATTGAAAGTTAATTTCCCTTTCATACTATAATCTCAGTACTAGAAAATTGAACCTTTTCTGTCATGAGAAAAACATATCATTCCATTTCGTAGAATTCAACAAATGTTTGACCAA
>JAOXYD010000002.1:16319554-16332110 GCA_028565735.1 Pinacopodium congolense | reverse complement strand
TTTAAGTTGATAGTTTGAGTTTGCAAAAAGTTTTTAATACCCAATTCACCCCCCTCTTGGGTGCCATAGGACTTACAGTTAGTAAGAAGAAAGCAGTGGATAGAGACATAAAAATCCACTCCCTCTATGTTTTTACCAAATTTGGTACATGTCTTAGTCACTTAGGATTCGTTTGGGTCAACTTTCCATTTCCATTTTCTGCATTTTTTGTGTTTTATCAGTTTTTATTTATTTTTGGAGTTTTGTGATATTTTATCAATTTATATTTTTTATTAATATGTTGTTTTTTTATGTTTCTATGTTTTTTTCAGTTTCCATATTTAGAAAAACAAAATTAGAAAACAAAAAATAAAATTAGAAATAAGCATCCCTTTAATTTATTAATTTTGTGCTTTGTCTAATAACATAATACATTTAGTTGTTCAACATCTACCCAAATGACATCAATTTTATCTTTAGTCCTCTAATTAACTTCTCATTAAGACCCGTTTTAGACATATAATTTAGATTTAAAATTATTAAGGTATTTATGGTTTGGTAAACTATTAATTAAAATTTTAAGGTTTTAAAATTATCAAATATGTTGAACCAAGGTAGTTCTAATAATGTGTTTTGATGATGAAAAAACTTTATTCCTACTAATGTTTGAGTTTTTGAAATGTTTATAAGATAGGTAAATGTTTAAAGTGCAAGATTATATTTGTGGAGCTAAGGTAAAAGAGCTCAAGCATTAGATGATAAAGAGCTTAGAAATCAAGGATCAAAGGATAAAGCTCAAGTGATGATAGATCAAGCGATGATCAAACTTAAAGATCAAGAGAAGCTTGAAGATAAAGAGAATAAAGATCAAGCATAGAAAGAGTTTAGGAAAAGGGCTTAAGGTGTAAGAATCTTAAACTTGATTATTAATCAATGCTTGAAAAGGGCTCTCACATTTACATGAACAATTATATAGGCATTTAGGAATTAAATTGTGGTTTTAGTGATCACATGAATTTTATTATGGCTTTAGCATATTAGGAATTGAATTAGAATAGCATACAGGCTAAATGTTGCTAAATTAAGTTGAAATGTGTTTGAATTCTTTTGTTTATGGCAATGTGAATTTTGGTTAACGAAAGGTTTAAGAATTGTTTGAAAATTTTTTAAAGTTTTTTAAATATGAAAGTTTTCATAATCAAGGCTACCTATTGTGTTTTGAACAAATTGAATTGTTTTGATGATTCAAATAGGCTTGAATTATGTTATAAACTTGTTTAATTTTTGGAACTTATTTGGAAAGTTTTAGAGTTGATTTAGAGTATTTTCATGTTTTTTGGAGGTAAAACAATAGGATAATCATCCTTAAATAGTGGGCTCAAAGGTGGCATTGTACTCCTTGTTTACAACATTCTCAACGATATGCTATTTATCTGTTAACAACGTCGTTGATGAACCCAAAGGATGTCGTTATGTGTCTAGTCTCTAACGGCTAGTTTTGGGGTTTCAGTCTTAACAACTTTTCAACCTACCAAATGACTATTTTTATTTTTAATGACTCCAAACCTCTCCCAAAACTTTAAATATCATTCCTACACATTTTTAACAAGTTTAGAACCTCTGAACAATAAATTATAAAATCAATCATTCAAATATTTAAATCTTTCTTTATTTTCTATACAACCTTCATTCAATTCATATTTTCTTATTTTAAATTAGTTTTTTCGTGTAGTAAAATTTGTGTTTTCAGTTATTTTAGATATAGAAGAACCTCATAAAGATTTTATTTGATTTTTTGATTCATTATTTCATTTGTTTCAAGCCTTCAAAGTCTCATATACAAAAACTATCTCTGTTTTGGTTGAACTTCTCAGAACTTTTGTGTTCTTAAAATTTGAGATTGCCAAACTATTTTTTTTATTTAAAATTATCATACACATTTTGCTTAAGGTCTCAAGAGTGCCTCAAATATTTTACTTTGATTTTTAAGCACTCATAATATTTGTTTCAGATCCAAGAACACAAAACACTTAAAACTATCTAGTTTTTATGCAACTTCAAAGTTCTCTTAAATTTTGATTTTTGATTAATTTTTAGGTGTGTAAAATTATTTTTCTCAATTTTCTCAAGGTCCTAGGATTGTGCAAGTATTTGTTTTATTTTTGAGTCATTATATTGGTTGTTTGAGCTTAATTTTGCAGGCTACCTCATAACTGTCCAAGTTACACAATTTTAATTGCTCTCGATTTAATCGAGTTGGTTAATTCTCTAAAATTGTGTTTATTCCTCCAAAATTGTTTTTAACATATAGATTGAGGTTTCAGTAGGTTTGTGTCATTTATTTTGCATCATTTGATAGGTAAAAAACATTTATATATTGGCTGAAATTTTAGGCTTGCATATTTTGATAGATTTTTTGTCTAAGTGTTCCATCTAAAATTTGTATGCAATAATCACATTTTTTTATTAATAACTCTGATTTTTTATGATCTATTGATGTGTTAAGAGGCTTTTTATAATTTTAGGTTGCTTCTACATTTTTCATAATTGCTTTTATTGCATGTGCTTTAGTGAAACACCATAGAAGGTGTGATTGGTGACTTAAAGTAGGGGAATTAATTTGTGTTGATTGTTAATTGGACTATAGGCAGCCCTTTGAAAATAAAATAGATTTGATAGGTTGCTCTTGGTCTGTAGAAAATAATATTTGAATTACATTAATATTTTTTATGAATTTGATTGCTTTAGGCCTTGTATGTGCATTAGACATTGCATAAAGCATAAGCATTGCATTAGTTGTATTTGAGCCCTTATCTTGTATTGACTTTGATCAAGATTTAAGAAGCTATATACGTTTGTGTTGAAGCTCAAGGGAGCTTAGTTTAGGGGTTGTCCATGTGGAACAAAAAATTTATGATTTGATTGTGTTGATTGGGTTACTCTTCACCCATTAGAAAGGAAGATTAATAGGTTCCTCTTGGCCTTAGAATCAAGATTGATGAAAAGATTCCTCTTGGCCTTTAACCAATATTGTTAGAAAGGTTTCTCTTGACCTTAAACCAAGATTATTGTAAAGGTTTCTTATTAGCCTTATAATTAAGATTGTTGTAAGGGTTACTATTTGCCCAATTAAAGTAAGATTAGTTATTAGTGAATTTCTAACATATAGTTAAAGAGAGGGCGTAGTTTATCTTTGGGGTAGGTGAACGCCCATAAATCTTGGTGTTCTTCCTTTCCCTTCTCTCTTTATATTTATGTTCATTGTGTTTGTTTTATTATTGCTTGATTTTGATTGATATTGACATAAGCATAATTTTCCATTTATGTTGAATTTTGTTTTAGAGATTGTATATCATTAAAATTGGCCTGAGGTGTTTAAAGTGTTTTAATTTGCTAAGAATTTATTTTAAATACCCAATTCACCCCCCCCCCTCTTTGGTGTCATAGGGCTTAAAATTGGTATAAGAGCATGGTTTCACATTTGAAAATTTTCTAACAAAATTATGAGTAAATATTAAAAATGGCACCTTCTTTTGGTCGAGAGGGTTTGGATATTCATAGGCCATCAATTTTTTATGGTAATGACTTCTTGATGTGGAAAATTATAATCAAATTTTTTATTATGGGCCAAGATTTATGTTTATAGGAAATTATGTAACTACACCTTAATTAGAACTTATTTATGTTCTTTTCAAAGTAAAACTAAAGTCCCATAACCTTGAATTTAAATGTCAACTCTTACATAGTATAATGGATATTGTCTATACTTCATAAGTATTAGACATCTCAAATGCTAAACACCTTTAACATATTATTTATGTACTTGGATTAGAATAGGTAAGCAACTATTGCATCTATCTCTATAGATCTTAGTTTCTAAAATTTAAGTTGACATCTTTTCATATCCAACTAAGAGTTGTTCTTAGACTACCATACCTTCAACAATTGAAAATATAAATTATTGTTCTTAGTGAGCCATATGTCATTACACACTCCTACCAAAACTCATGGCTATACTACCACTAACCTTCTTATAGACATGATAAACTCATAATCATTTTCAAAACAAATTCTTTGAATTCGTCATGAAATTGAATATATTAAATGTTTATTAAGCTTTCAAGTATACATCACATGTATCAGATAAAATTACTAGTGCCATTTAGATTAATTATTATGAGATTTGAACTATTTCAAACTTCATTTTAATTCCACTGCTTATCTTGAGAATTATTCTGCTTATAAGTATTCATTGAATCAAGCATTTTTCTTCAATAGGTTTGTAAAATTATTTCCAATTTTTGGATATCACATAATTTCTTATTATCTAATTTGGTTCTTAACTTATTAGATAATATATGCTTCAACTAAGCATCAAATCCCAAAATCATTAACATTGACTCCTTTTAAAGTCATACTATTCTACATCTCGTATAAAATCATATTAATCGATTTGAATGAAATTACAAAAGGTAAGTCATATCAAGACATAAATATGATGAAATAAATATTGGACGATACATTATCATATATTGTAAAACTCCTTCTATATAAATTCATACTACTATAAAATTTAGTCATGGAGTCAATTACCAGAGAATTACATTTCCTATTAGATTACCAACAAAATCTAATTACAATTCACTACATTGACCTTATCAAAATGTTTTAACATTCTCAATGCATAACTTTACTTAGATTAAACTATAAACTTTTCAAAATTAAACTTAATATTTCATCGAATACACATGATTATATCACATAAAGTCATTAGTAAACTTAATGAAAAAGAAGTATTCATCCTTTCATGAATTATTATCTCATCTCATACATCACATGTATCATTTATAACAACTCAATACCATAATCACCCTTTCATTAGAGGTTAATTTGGTTATCTATGAATACAATGAGTTTCGCAAGTTTTATATGATTTATAATCAAAACATGTATACTCTTATATGCGACTTTCTAATTCTCATTATATTGATTTAACCAAGATGGCATAAAAGGATACTCTTGATTATCTAACTTTGTACTCTTACCACTTTATGTTAAACATAAATCACTCTTAATTAAATATATAGAAACTATTTGTAAAATATGGGCTAACTACTTTTGCTCAACAATATATTTATTATCATACCTTGAATATTATTCTAATGTTGAATCTAAATTTAGTATCATATATCTAAAGCATGAATTGAAAACATATATATGATCTTTATCATATAAGTTATTGGCAAGAAAATTCATGCAATTATTTTGTTCTAATCATATCATAGGAAATACCTTGAATTGTAGTTTTTATTTATGCTTTTAGTAGTCTAAATTCAAAGGAACAATTCCTTCGAAGTACTATACCTTTTAGTTCTACTTTATGCAACAATTTGCATTATGCTATCATGTTACTAACATCCATCTTACATGTTGTCTTGAAATATTATGAGATATTAATTAACTCAAAATGTTATTACATTTTTGTCATCGACATGACATTGACGTATCTCTTAAACTTTATCACTAATTATTAGCATCGTAGACATACAATTCTTCTTTCTTTAAGAACGTTTCTCAAAGTAACTCTATGTCTAAGAAATTCAATTCACTACTTATTATCAACTATACTAGCAAAGATATTCTCCCCCTCTTAACTCTTTGATGGAGATTTAATTGATAGATATATATATGTAAACCTAATGCAGTAGTATTTTCAAAAATATAATATAAGTCTAGAAATTCCTTATATCTTCTTTTCTTAAATCTATGAGCCAATTTACACTAATAATCATAAAAATATACATTTGAAAAATCAATTATAGTACGATATATCAATAAGAAAAAAAATATTTTGTCTTAAATAGATCTTTTGAACATTCATTGCAAAACATTAACTTCACATGTAATAGAGTTGTAACCACTTCCTATTTCCTTGATTAAATCCCTAAAATTCTTTAATTAGCCCTTAATGTATTGTACTTGTTCTTCAACTAGACATTACTAGATTTGTTCTTCAAATAGACATTAGTAGACTCTTTATTGAATGTTTTTTGAAGACCTATCTTAAGATTCTTCTAGCCAAATTTGGAAAAGGCACCAATTTTTTGATTTTCTTTCTTCACTTCTTTAACTATTAATGAAATTAAATGCATTTCTATTACATCATTCCATACCCCATCCTTTTCACTTATCTTCACACAATCATTAAAAGCATTTATATTGTTTAAATATTCCATCACTAAAAAGTAATTATAAGTGAGTGAAAAAAATGGACAATCAAAATTAAAAAACAAAATAGAAACTATAATGAAATATTGAAGTGGCAATATATAATAAAATTTGTCAGAAAGAAATGCTGAAATGAATAGGACTTTCTTTATAAATTCATCTCTAGTGAATAGTTCTCACTTTCTGTCATATGAACTTATACAATTAAAGACAATAAAAAAATAGTTTGAAAAAATGAATTCACAAGTAATAGGATCTCAAGAATGATAGTAAAATGATTAATCAATGACATCAAAAAATGTTTTATTCGAAAATGGAGGGGAAAAAGAAATAAACAAAACAATTTATGCAGCTCGGCATATTAAATGGGAAAAGTTGGAACTAACTAACTAACTAGTTCTAGAAATATGTCAAATAAATTGAAAACCAAAGATAGATATTAACCAAAGGCCTCAAACATCATTTTTGTACTATAGTATCAAAGAAATTAGGAAGTTTAATTATGAATATAGAAGTCATGAACTTAGAGCGTTTTAAAAAGTAATAACCAAAGTCTAGATTTTCAATGTAAGATACCATACTTTGACTAGCCTCTTTAATACTATTGCTGATTTTACATGGAAGATGGAACCCAATGGCATTATTAGATTTACTTAGCAAAATGCTAGTTGTCCTAAACATGTAAAGGAAACAAACCCATAAATGTTAAGTTAATGGTATTACGAAAGCCAATGAAATTTTGTGTGATCTGGTTGCCAATTTAACAATATTTTATTTTGAAATACACGGAAAGAGTTGGAAAGAAAAGATAGTTATTGGATGGTGATACAACCAATAACCCATTTTTATTAAGGAGTAATGGTGTTTTCTAAAGAATATAACATAATACAATCGAGTATTTCTTTAACCTCACCTAACAACTCAATTGTAAATTGCTTGGTAAGGTATTTATTATTGTTATCACTAACCCCAGAATTTCCAATTTTCCTGACTCAAACATTCAGACTAAAAGGGCATAATTGGAGCCTTAGTCCTAAAAATCTTCTAGTAACATTAAGCAATCATCATGCTAGTTTAGGTTCAAGAATAATAAGCTGTATCTGGAAGAATATATCAAAATAAAACCTGACCGGAGTAAGAGACAAAACTCAACTGTTAACATTACCCACAAAATAATCTCAAAACTGTAAATCATTTATTCAAACATTGAAACAAAAAAATGCTCATGTTAATGGACTAGAACACTCCATATGAGTTCTAATTTTCATCTATAAAATAATTCTTATGTTACTAAATCAAAAATTACATTTTAGTTCCAATTTTCACCTACAAATAGCTTTCCTAAACAGACCAAACAAAAGAGTTGATGAACTAAATGTTTTTTCCTTAAAAAAGGCACAAAAAAAGAAACAAAGGACAAATATATGAATAAGATGAAGTCATTAAAGCCTAAAAGGGAAACTGGAAATCGACAACCATTAGGCATTAGAGCTTCAATTGAAGCATATATCAGTGAGACAAGTTAATCAACAGTCATCAACCATATTAATCAAAGCTAGTCATTATGAATTCTAATGAAAAACCCACCAAAAGCACACCGCCCTTTGTAATATGAATGGTTCACCAGTGATATTAGTAATTTTATGAGCATGGAAGAAGAAAAAGATGGGAAATTTTAGTGTTTTTTTTCCTTCAAAAGCATAAATTTAAAGATAATAAATTGTAAAAATAAAGGGATAACAAACATGTGACAACGTTGATACCAATATGCAAACGCACCACTGATTAACTTACAGCAATTATAAGATCAAAGATTGAAGAGAAAAAAGAGGGGAAGTCTTAGTGCTTTAAGAGAGATGATGCAAATATTCAATTGTAAATGGTAAGTCTATTCACAACACCATCACAACACCATACAATAAAATACAAAGCAAAAGGCATTCGAGGATTATAAGAAATGAAGCAAGAGAATCAACCAGATTTAGTAAAGGCTAGAATAACAACACTAATGATTTCTATTGCGAATTAGGGATTCGCAACTCTCATAAATCCAACGACAATGTCTGGAGAAAAGGAGTTGGAGAAAAATGATGTCGCTTGAAGAATAAGAAGAAAGACTAATACTGCTTCTACCAATACTCACTGTTTCCTTAGTTTGTGTCTTAATTTGGAACTCAGCATTTAATGTTAGCTTGTGAGAGTCATGTGACTCTATAATAGAATATTAATACTGTGCAACAAACCTGTTTGGGTTATGAAAGATTTACAACAGAAATATGTTACTCATCTTCCCTTCCTTTTACTTCTCTCCTTTCTCTCTCTCTCTCAATTCAGAATCGTCTTCCCCTTTATTCTACATTCGTTCCTAACTCTTAATCAACCCTCACTTTAAATCATAACAATTTCATCAAAGTAAGAAGAAACATGAGTGAGTGAGAGAGAAAGAGAGAGAGAGTTGAAACCTTCTAAATATGGATGAAGAAGAGAATTAAGTTTCTCAAATCTACCACAAATCAACATAAACCTTCTAAATTTGTCAAGAAATGTCCAAAAATATTAAGATTTGCCAAGATTTGTGGAGAAAGTGGAGATTGCCGAGAAAGGAGGGGGGAGATTTGTTAAGAAAGAAGAGATGGTAAGGAAGGACAAAGAGAAAATCAAATTTTCTTGTTTGGAAAACATCTTTTTAAAACTTAGAAATATACTTTTTATTTTTTTTATTTCTATTTAAGATTTTCTATTTTCTTAAACTAGGAAATAAACAGAACATAATTGAATAAATTCTCCTTCTTAGTTTTTATGTTTTAATAAAAAGAAATCCAAAATAAAACTATAAACTATATCAGTGTAAATTTCAATTCTTAAAAAATTAATTAAAGTGAAGAAATATTTAAAGTATATGAACATTACAGATATCTAATTTCACTTATGGGTATAAATTTTTATGGCTTGCAAGCTGATGTGCCATCTAGGTATCATTGCAAGTGATAGTTTGGCACATGCATAATTAGATTCATCTAGGCTGACTAAGAAGGATGAAGTGTCTATAATCTTACCACTTGAAAGGAAAGTCAGCAAAAAAGAAGTTGATACTTGAATTTGATCAAAATTTTATTAATTATATAAATTATTCAAGAGCCAATTACTCTAAATATAATTCCTCTATGATTCCCTCCATCTAATTGACTGGAGATGGGCATCTCAAAAGACATCTTGATTTGACAAATTATACTAATTAAATATAAGGATTTAATTAGAGAGGCCCCGTAAGGGAGCCTCACACACAAATTTTTGTGTATGAAGTCTACCTCTCATGTGAGTGGGAGGCCACTTGAAGGCTTCCTATTAGAGGTTTCAAGTTAGTTTCCAAATATAAATTATCAAGAATATGGCAAAAGATAAATATGTACTTTAAATTTTTAAAAAAACTTTAAATAAATCATTAATGAGTATAAATGTTGATCTTTAACATTAACACATAACATTAAATTATTATAGTGAATCTATCCAAAGCCCAAAAAATTAGTTTTAACACTATCAAATACCTTACAAATAATAAAATATTTTAAATTTTTCTAAAAACTCTGACATCTTCTTCTTATTCTCTAATTTCAATAGATGAAATATTCATCACACTTGAGCACTACACCTTTTTATTGTAATTTCCTTATTTGCACTTATGAGTTAGATGGTTTTAATTGTTATCCAACAAGTAGAAATTTTGAGGATCTTAATAGCATTTAATAAGACAAATGATGATAATAGTGAAAGCCTGAAACTCATGATGTAATGTTATAGTTGAAATCATTAGTTTCTTTTAGCTTGCTCAAGCTGTAATTGCAATCTATACACAATGGAAAATTTTCCAGTGAAATTTGGATTAATTTTCATAATTGTTCTGAAATAATATCAAATTACTTAATTCAAGTGTTTTAGTTGAATCTAACTTTACTATTAGGACCTAGCATGTAAAGCCTACTTAATTTTTAGCTTATGGTTTGAACTAGGCCTGGGTCTTTGACCCGATCTAATCTATTAAAAAAATTTTGAAAAAAGAGAAAATGGAAAGGAATTTGTCATATTTTCATTAGATGGCTACAAATTCTATTGAAGGGATATGGGTTTTTGTTGTATGTTTGTTTTGTGACGAGTTCTCTATGATTTGGTGGTATCAATTGTAGCAAACAGGAGCTATAAAAGAGAGTTAGAGGAATATTTATTTCCACATAACTTTGATTGCCAAAATTCGGTGATTTTAATTATTAATCTCTATAATTTCTAGTGTTGAGTGGTTCTAAAATTGTGTTAGGAGTGAATCTTATGGTTGTGATGTAGGAAAATGTAGGATTCGTAGTGGAATCTTATTCTCGCCAGAATATGAAAGTCTATTTCGATCGTGGGCTATTTTAATGTTTGGTTTTGTTTTCTTCTAAATTATTTTACATGTATGTCGATTGCAAATGTGCCTGGTGAGTGCAGATGTGAATCTTATGAAGGAGTTTGGTTAGAAATAGGCAGTAGCGAGGGAGGAAACCCTCGACAATGGGTGGAAAGTGATAAATAAGAGGAAAGAAAAAGAAGTAAGGGAAAGGAAAGAAGAAACAGAAGAAAAGAGGAGTAAATACAGATAAATGCATGAGTGAATAAGCTTGTTGGCAATGAAGGACTCGTTGGAGAAGGAGGAGGATAAGAAGAAGAAGAAGAAGAAGAAGATCGTGGAAGAATAAGATTAGAAAAGAAGAAGAAGAGTAACATGAGGAAGAGAAAAGAAGGGGAAAAGGGGGGGGGGGGTTAAAGAAGATATTTTGGGGTCAATATGAAATTTCAGGAAAAATAGTGGGGATTAGAATAGGAACACGGGAATTTCAAGGTTATTTTTGAGATTTTGAAAAAAAAAGTGAGGGCATAATAGGAACTAAGGATTTTTAAAGGTGTTTTTGAAACTTTTTAAACAATTTGAGGACATAATTGTAATATTAGTGTAAAAAGAGTTGTTTTGGGGATTTTAAGGTTTTAAAATAGTATTTAAGTAAATTTTAGAGATTTTAGGAGTGTTTTAGTCAAATTGAGTTGTTAAGTTTAATTTTTGTACCTTTATTAATTTGGTTCTTTAGTAAGATCAAGCCATATTGATTAATTTGGGCCTAATAGGGTTTTATAATTATCTAGGTTCTGAGTATCTACCAGATTAAGAGATTAAACCTGATATGAGAAATCTAAGTTTTGGAGAACAAGTAAGAATTTTTAATTTGTACCCTTATAATATTTTCATTATGTACAAATAATGTGATTTAATAGTTTATGTGAATTATTTAAATTTTAGAAATTCTCTTAATTATTTTTTATATTAAATAATTAGTAAATTTTGTTATGATTTAGTGTTTTTCTAAAGTGTGATTTTGGATTAAATGTTAAGCAGTATGATCAATTTACGATTATTTGATTAATTATTTGACCAAATATTTTTATTTATTAATAAATTAGTGGTTTTGCTACGATATATCTATTTAGTTGAGAATTCTTGGAATTTTGGATTAATTATGATAGTTGTAAGTATTCAATTGCAAATTACTACATCACAAGCATTTATATTTTTGAATTAGAGAACTTGAATATTAAGATATGAAATTGATTATGATTAGTGATAAGCATAGCAAAGGAATTGAAATGAAAACTAGATTAATTGACAGACTAAGTTTATTTATTAAAGAAATGACTTTCCTACATCAGGATATATTCAGTAATCCTAGATTGATGTTTATTGATATGCGATTGGTGTCATATGATATTGAGATGGGGCTATGTATCTATTTGAAGAGTAGGTACTAGTGAATCCTAAGTCACGAGGATATTCTATACCCAAAGTTAGGTAATATAGTGGTACCGAGGAATCCTAAATCACAAAAATACCCTGTGCTGTGACTAGACACCAAAGTGGTGCCAAGGTATTAAATAGATATGCTTGAGAGATAACATATGTCAGATAAATATACATATATGCGCATATTATATTTGATTATTCCATACAGAGATTGAGATTGAGATTATGACATGAAGATATGAGCTAGATGACAGTGGATATAGCCTTTTAGATTAAAGGATCCTTTAATAAAATTAATGACAAAAATTAGTTTGAATTGATAAATTGGAATAACCTTTATGTATCTTATGAATTTGCATCTCATATATTTTTATTTTGTTTTGTATTGGAATGTGTTATGAAATATTAATATATTGATATATATATATATATATATGTGACAGTGTGTGTTGAATACACTGCAAAATTTACCTGACTCTGCACACTAAAATTTGTAGTTAAGGTAAGTCGGGATCGAATCCACAGGGA
>JAOXYD010000002.1:16305065-16319454 GCA_028565735.1 Pinacopodium congolense | reverse complement strand
TACATAAGTTGTGCTTTGGGTCTCTTCTTACATTGATTTTGATTAAGCAATTTGTCTATCTTTCTATCTTCCTTAAGTTGGTGTTTGGTTGAGTTATGATTTTTATGTTCTGTTTGTACTATCTTCTTTTTGCATTCATGGCTCATTTTAGTTTGAGTTTACGTAGAAATGAACAAAAAGGATTGTTGCTGTTTTAACTATATAGTTGCAGTTGTGTACTGTTGTTAGTTAGATATTCAGTTTGTTGGCATCGGAGGCTTCTTTATATAGTTATAGGCCAAAGGTTAGAAGTTATTTTCTAAATTTCATGCAAATCAAGATTATATGAGGCGAGTTGTGCATGACAATGATGAGTCATGTATTTCAATGGTTATGATGAATAGGCAAGCTTTTTTCAAACTATGTGAAATGCTAGAAAGTATAGGAGGATTAAAGTCAACAAAAAAAACATACTTAATGATGAAAAAGTAGCAATATTCTTACATATTATTGCTCATCATGTAAAAAAATCAAGTTATTAGGAAAAATTTTAGAAGGTCAAGTGAGATAATTAGACAGTGTTTTCATAATATTTTAAATGCAGTGATGCATTTGTAAGATTTTTTATTTAGGAAACCTGAGCCCATATTAACAAATTGTTCGGACCATCGGTGGATGTGGTTTAAAGTAGATAATCACCATATTACTTTTATAAGAAAATATAATGAATATGATTAAGGTTCCTCATTATTTTTATTTCATTTGAATTGTAAAATTGTTTAGGTGCTTTAGATGGGACACATATTAGGGTTAATGTGCCAATTAAAGATAAACTTATATTTCGAACTCTTAAAGGTGACATTGCAACAAATATATTAGGTGTATGCACGCTTGACATACAATTTGTTTATGTTCTTCCTGGTTATGAAGGGTCAGTAGTTGATGGTCGAGTTCTTCGTGATGCAATTACTAGGAGACATAGACTAAAAGTACCTAATAGTAAGCTTTCCTATATGATATAAGAAGGTTATTTGTAGTATTTTTTATATATGTTACTATTACCTATGTAGTATTTTTTTATAATGGTAACTTGTGTAGTTTTTTTTTATATAGGTTGCTATTACCTAGTCGACACAGGCTATACAAATTGTGAGGGCTTCCTAGCACCTTTTAGGGATCAAAGGTACCATTTGAATGAATGGCATCAAAGTTATCAACCAAGAACTCTAGAGAAATTTTTTAATATGAAACATGCGATTGCTCGCAATATAATTGAGAGGTATTTTGGGTTACTAAAAATTAGGTGCGGTATTTTTAAAAGTCCATCATTTTTTCAATAAAGATACTCAATCAAATTATTATAACTTGTTGTTTGCTTCATAATTTTATTAGGCAGGAAATGAGTTTTAATCCCATGGAGAGTGATTTTTAGGATTATTTTCACACCAATCTAATTGATGAGGAGGAGTGCATAACTGCTATTGACTCAACTAGTGCTTGGACAAATTGGAGAAAGGAATTAGCACGTGAAATATTCAATGGATGGCGAACATCTAGGCGAAATAAGAATTGACATTTTTTAGGTGTTCATAAACAATGTTTAAGTGTTATGAGGTTTTAATTTATTGTTTATGTAAGTTATTGTACTCTTTATTGTTTATATTGTAAGCTATTATTGAAGACTATATGAATGTTTTTGTAAGCTATTAATGATTAATGTTAATTAGTATGAAGAATTTTATAAATGTTTTTATTTTTCCTTTATTATGATGATTATTTTTAATTTATCAACATTGCTTTAATTTGGTAGATAAGTATGTCAATGAATTCCCCGTCAACTATTGATTCTCAAAGTTCAAGATGAACAAAAAGAAAGTGAAACTATAATGAGGATGTTGCGCTAGTTTTCTGCATGGTTGATTTGCATAATATGGGAACATACAATGCTGATACTAGATTTAAAGCTGGTATCTAAATGAATTAGAAAGAATAGTAACAACAAAGCTTCTTAATTCAAACTTAAAAGTGAGACCTCACATAAAGTCTAGGATTAAGACTTTAAAGAAAGATTAGAGCATTATTTATGATATGATAAGGAAAGATGCTAATGGATTTGGATGAGATGCCGAAAGGAAGATGGTTACTATTGAGAATCATGTATGGGATTCTTACTTGAGTGTAAATATTGAATTTTAAACTTTTTTTAAGAATTATTTTCAATTACTTTCTTGTCATTTATATAAATTATTGATTTTTTCATTTTGTCAGAGTCACAAAGATGCTGCTCAATTTCGAGAGAAGAGTTTTCCTTTCTATAATGAATTGACTGAGATTTATGGAGAAGATTAAGCAACTAAAAATGATGCACAGACTGCTACAGATATTATGAAAGAAATGGAAAGGCAAGGTTAAATGATGATGGAGAAGATCAATATGAGCATGGTTTGCATGATATAAATGAGTCCTTTACCTAACCTCAAACATCAAATCTTGAAAGATAAGCTGAAAATATTTCAGTAAGGAGGAAAAAAAGGGAAATGATACAGGAGAAACAAGCTATGAAGATTCACTTATTGTTGCTGCCAGGATGTCGGGTAATACCATGGATTGGATTAGAGAAAAATTGTGTAACAGTATTGGGATTAAAATGTATATTCAATAAAGAGTTGAACAGTTATACAATGCATTGAGTGAGATAAAGAGTCTCACAGATAATGAAAGTGATACTATTTTAGGCAAAATTCTTGATCATCCTACATAAATACTTGTATTTTTCACTGTTCCGCTTTCTCAAAGACTTAAGTGAGTGAGGAGGTTTCTTGCCACATACTGACAACCTGTTTGGTTGAAGTTTAAATATTTTGTCTAGTTATTTTGTATAGGACTGAAACTTATTTTTTGTTCAACTAAATAATTTTTAGTAATTTAAAGCCCTATGCTATATTTATTTTTAATATCGTTACATTGTTATTTTATATTGCACTTGTAACTATGTAATGAATGCTAATATGAGTCAAATTATAAAAAATTAACCACTGTAAAATGTTGAAAAATCATATGATAAATAGAAATTTAATAATAAGAAGAAATTTAATAATATTAATAATATTAAAATTAGGAAGAAGAAGAATATTTAATAAAATTAATAAAATAAATGATAGCAATAATAATAATAATAATAATAATAATAATAATAATAAGGATATTTTAGTCTTTTTATTTGTTATTCTTTTATCATTCTAAGTTTATATTTTCAAATCAAATACTAATATAAAAATTCTTTAATAGTAAATCAAATAAAGTAATACCCATTCCATTCTATTCCTCATCTTTTCTATTCCTAAATAATACTATTATATTCTTTACCTATTCTAGTCTTTAAACTAAACATACTATAATAATAAACCAAATAAAATAATACATATTTCATTATATTTCTCATCTTTTATATTCTTAAGAATAATTATTCTATTGTTTATCTATTTAAGGCTTTAAACCAAACATACTAATATTGTTTGTCTAAAGCAATTATCTGATGGGGCACACCTCATGCATGCTGTCTTCTCACTTTTCCGTGAATCATGCATCCTTAAAGTGGTTGAAAAAATCCAAGATCTGGCTCTTTCTGTCGGTACAAATTAGAAGATTAAGTCATAGACTCCAATGCAAATTCAAATCCCCGATGCTTTTGTTCTTATTATTCTTGTAATTAGTGTTGTGTGAATCCTTCTCTGCAACATAAATCAATCCCATGTAACAAAAGTTTCCTGTATAAACTTCGGTACTAGACACCATTGTTGGAGCAATATGTTGGGTTTTGTTTTGTTGTAATTGCTTTAATATTATTTTATTATTAACTATTAAATAATTATAGAAACAATTTTAATTATATTTTTTATTAATAAACACCACATCAAGAAGTTAGCAGGTTCATATTATATATGTGACATGTTAAATGAATACTACTTTTATAACATAATGATTTAACTTAATACTACAAATAAAATAAGAATTAAGTTAAATATTTTTGCAAAACGTTGAGAAGCAAAGTTGCATATTTGATTTGTTGAAATCCAATGTTTAGGAGACCCTTATTAAAAGCAACATTAAAATAAACTGTAATAGAATAATTTCCCAATTGTGTAAAAGCATATAGCCAAATCTAAATCGCCCCCACAAGTAATTTCAATGGGTATAACAAAAGAACTACATGGCCCGCTGGAAGGTGGGCTTCGTGTGGGTAAAATTACAATTTTACCTTAATAAAAACATGATAACGTACAAAAAGAGGAGGTTATTGAGGCCACTACTGCGGGACTTGTAGTCAGTCAGTCCCTAACTATGACAGAGCTCAAGCCGATGGAGTTTTCCTTTTAGTCGCTCCAGGCAAACTTCAACAATTTATCAGCAACAGAGAGTTTTTACAAAACTACATCTAAAGAATACAGTTTTGTAGGTGAAGTTAACTTACAAGAAGAAGGCCTACTTGAATTCCATACTTCTATAAGGTGCTTTGCTTCCTGCAATTTGGACTGCTTAACCAACCCATTCACCACAGGCTGGACCAATGCCGCCCTAACAATCAATCCCCTATTGGCAATCTCAATAGACAACTCGTAAGCCTTATCAAAATCACCCTCCTTGCAAAGAAATGGAAGAAGTGTAACATAGGTCACCACATCAGGAATTGAGCAATCTTCTTTTAGCTTAGCATACCACCATTTTGCTTCATCCATATTCCCCCCCTCACAGTATCCTCTGATCACTGCATTATAGCTTATGACATTTGGTTTGATACCTTTGCTGTTCATTTCTTCAAGCATTTGTATTGCTTCTTTCACCCCTTTTTCCGACACCATTCCTCGTAACCTTGAATTATAACTCCTAACGTCAGGAACAATGTTCTTGCTCTCCATCATACCCCATACCTTCTCCCCATCTGCAAATCTTCTGTTCATATAAGACCCGTTTAAAAGGGTGTTGTACGTCACAACACATGGTTTCAAACCTTTGCTTTCCATCTCATCAAGCAATGAGAAAGCAGAATCCAGATCACCCATTTCACACAAAGCGTTCAAGGCGTTATTGTACGAAATCACATCGAGCGTTATACCCAGCTCATCTTGCGAGTCTTTTACAAGTTCCATCACCATTTCAGACTTGCCCGCGTGAATATATGCGGATAACAGTGTATTAAAAGAGTAAACAGTCCGCGGACAATTTAGTTGGGGCATTTCGTTGAACAGCTTGCGAGCGTGTTCAGCCATGCCGGCCCTCCCGTACAGACTAATGAGACGACATGTAAAGGGTTCATTAGTGATATCTTTGAACTTCTTCTGGTGTTCAATGATTTCTTCGATCATAGAATATCTTTGGTATTTGGAGAGGCGCTCCACAGCTAAGGAGTAGACGTCTCTGCGAGAGCGGAAGTTGGCTGACTCGGATTTCTTCTTAAATCGTTTCACCAGGCTCTCGAGTTTAAAGGAGTTATGCGGGGTTTTGGAGTTAGTGGTGAAGAAACCACGGAGGCGGCGACAGGTTGTTGCCATTTCAACTTCCTTGAGCTCTACTCAGTGTCTATGACGGACGGTCCAATTTACAAATTTTAAATCTCCTGTTTACAGTAACTAAATTCAGAAGAACAAGACAGGCCCAAGAGGGAGTCCAAACAACCCCTTGTATTTTGGTACTATCCTCTTATGCTGATTCCAAACACCTCCTCTGTTATAGGAGGGGCGTTTTAATAATATTTTGATTGGAGCTCCTTACGGATATCTTTAGGCCTGTTGGAGAATTTTTTTTTTTTAAATATATAAATTATAAAAATATTATAAAAATAAAAATATACTGTATATAAATTAAAAAGACAATATAAAAATTCATAAAAATATATAAAATTTAATACAAAAATATAAAAATTACAATAAAAAACTGAATTAAACGGACTTTTTTTTTTTATATAGTGGTCCTTTAACTTATTTATTCAATTAGTTTATGAAACGTTGAAATATGATTTGCGAGTTCTAAAATGTTTGGATAAATAAGAACAGAATTGTTATACAATCTTGATGCATTTGAACGTTGATATTTGCAATTGGGTTGCAACTTTACATTCACATGTTGGGGAGGTGGCTTTTATGGTTTCGGAAAAATACTCGTCTACAACGAGTAAGACTGATGGCTCATTAATAAAGGCAAATAATGGCAATTTATTTGTTCCTACTTCTTTCTATAAAATCATATTCAGTGCCCTTAAAGAAGGGTTTATTGGCAGTACCCTTTACTTTTTATACTGAACAAAGAATCAAGATAATTGGGAAAAATGAAAATTGTAACCTTTCTTATTTTTCAAAGTGAGAGTTCCAGAGTTACAAAAGTAAAGTACTCTCTCAATCTAATAACACCTATAACTAGATAAAGATAAAAGTCGATAAAAGGACTAAAGAGTCCTTAAGAATAAGACATATTAAAACAACACTCAACTATGTACAAAACAGTTGAATATTAAAAACTATTTACAAATAGCAACAATTAACATATACTACATTCCTCCCTTCAAGTGGAGTTTGGTGCCAGTCGCACAAGCTCAATATGGATAGCAGATGATGAAAAACAGGTGCAACTAAGGCCTTTGTGAAGAGGTCTGCAAGTTGTTGTTTAGATGCTAGATAAAGAGGCTAAATAAAACCCAATTTATACTGATCACGAACAAGATGGCAATCAATCTCTAAGGGCTTAATTCGTTCATAAAAAACATGATTATTGGTAATGTGAATAACAATCTGATTATCACACCGAAGAGAGATAGGCAAAGTAAAAGAAATATGAAAATCATGCAAAATATATGAAATCCAACGCAACTCACAAACTTCGATAGACAAACTATAATATTCGACCTTAACAGAGGACCGAGAAATGGTGATCTACTTTTTAATTTTTCAAGAAATTAAAGCACTGCCCAGAAAAATGCAGTATCTAATCAAAGATCGATGACTAAACGGACATGAAACCTAATCTGCATCACAATAAACAGCAAGTGAAAATGAATTCTCCACAAAAAAGAATAAACCCTTGGATGGTGACTACTTCAAATAACGAAGTACATGAATTTTCCGCAGTTCAATGCTGCTGAGTAGGAGACTGTATGAACTAACTAAGTTGCTGAGTGAAATGGGCAATATCTGGACATGTAAATTCAAGACAGAGTAGACGAGCAACTAGCCTTCTATACTGATTTGGGTCTACAAGAAGTGGTGAATGCTGATCATCAAACATGCAATCTCTAGGAAGAGGTGTTGCAGTAGCCTTAGACCCTAATAAACCAGTGTCTATTTGAATGTCAAGAATATATTTCCGTTGATGAACATACAGTCCATCAGCAGACCTGGTTAATCGTAAACCTAAGAAGTATTTGACAATCTCAATGTCCTTAATGGTGAAATATTGATGCAAAAAATCTTTAACCTGTTGTATATCAGCCTCCGAAGGTCCAGTATCTAAAACATCATCTACATACACAATCAAGGCCATATAGGCAGTGGGCTGATACTTAATAAACAATCAGGGATCATGTAGGGACTGTTGAAAACCAAAAAGCTTAAGCTTAGCAGTGAACTAATGGTTTCACTGTCTAGAAAATTGTTTGAGGCCATAAAGAGACCTCTTTAATTTGCAAACTCAATTAAGACCAGCTTTAACATAACCCTTAGGAGGCATCATATACAATTCCTTATAAATGTAACCATGTAAAAAGGAATTGTTGATGTCCAACTGATGTAATGGCCACTCATTAGCAGCAGTAATAGCTAAGATAATTCTCACAGTAACCATTTTGGCCACTTGAGAAAAATTGTCTGTGAAATCAAGACCTTCAATTTGATGATACCCCTTAGCCACTAACCTGACTTTATATGTATCTATGGTCCCATCAAGTCTTAACTTCACTTTAAACACTTGTTTAGAGCCAATAACTCTTTTACCATTAGGCAGATCAGTTAAATCTTAAGTGTGATTATCCTCTAAAGCCTTTAGTTCAACTTCTATAGCCTTGACCCAATTTGGGTTAGTTCTATCTTGATTATATGAAGTTGGTTCCTTGACAATTGACAAATTTATAAGAAATGAAATATGTGTATATGAAATATGCTGAGAAAGCAAGTAACGATATGTAGGAGGTATGTGAAGAGAAGAATTGTGTGTATAATGAGCAACTGGAACTATATTACCTAATTATATTTAGGACACAAAGTCATTTAACTAAATAGGTGGATGACAAAGTATATTACTAATCCTTGGTACATAAGTAACAGTAGAATTAATAGTAGTTACTGGAGAACTAGGACCAGAATTGGGAGAAGACAACTGAGTAGGCTGATCAGTAGAAAGAGGACTGACATAGTTATCAAGAAAGGCAACAGGCATAGTTGGTTGAGAAGATGCAAGGGGTTGAGATTTGAAAGGGAAGTTATCTTCATTGAAGATAACATCCCTAGAACTGAAAACAGTATGTGTATGTAAATCATAGAGTTTGTAAATTTTTTGGCTTTAGGTATATCCAAAAAAAATAAAATAAAGGATTTGAGTGCTCTAAAATCAAATATGTCTTTATGAGTAAGAACATTAATAGTAAAACAAAGACAACCAAAGGTTTTAGGAAACTGGTAATTCGGATGTTTTTGATAAAGTAAGAAATAAGGAGATTTTCATTGTAAAATGGCAGAAGGAAGACAATTTATAGTATAAGTGGCAGCTAGAATGGCATGACCCCAGAAATTCTTAGGTAAACTAGATTGACACATAAAAGCTCTTGTCACATTCAAAAGATGCCTATCTTTGCGCTCAACTACTCCATTCTATTATGGAGTATAAGCACAGATTTTCTGATATATGATTCCTAAGGAAGAAAAAATGGTTTAACACTCTCTACTGATAAATTCTATCTCATTTTTAGTTTTAATTGCCTTAACCAGGACTTGAAATGGGGTTTTGATAAGCTAAAGGAAATTATGGAGAACAGTTATGGTTTGACTCTTGCATTTAAGTAAAAAAGTCCAAGTTGCCCTACTAAAGTCATTGATAATGGTAATAAAGTAATGAGCTCCACTAACTGAAGCTTGTTTATAGGGACCCCACAAGTCCATATAAACCAGTTCAAAATAAGCCTTAGAGTGAATACTACTAGATGTAAACATAAGTCTACTCTGTTTAGACATATGACAAATATCACAAAGCTTTGAAGTAAACTGAACATTCAATATATTAGATGAATCTATTAAATTATTGAAGACAATATCAAAAGGATGGCCCAGTCTTTAGTACCAAACATCAAAAGATATAACTGAAAAACATTGAACCAGATTATTAGAGTACCTATCTAACAGATTGGTGTAATGGTGTATGGTATTACTATGAAAAGACCTTTTGTCTAAGATTTACAATCCAGCAAACACTTTTCCAATTGCTATAACATGTTCATTCACAAGGTCCTGTATATCACAAAATGTAAAATTTGGTTTAGGCAGCAATAGTGAGTTTGTTCATAAAAAGCAAATTATGTTTAAAGGAAGGTACATGCAAAATAGAAGTGAGTATAAGGCCTAATCTAAGTTTAACATCACCCACATAATCAACATATTTGATACTGCCATCAGGTAAACGAACAAGTGTGCATTTTTTAACAAGTTAAGGTTTAATCAAGTAATCAAAGGTATGATACATATGATTGGATGCACTTGTGTCAACTATACAGGACCCATATTCAACACAATCAAGTGAACTAGTGTTAGGAGTTAAGGAACTACCTGCAAAATCCTCAAAGTGGGTGAAATTGAGTTGATTCCTTTCATCCTTTACTTCTGTAAAGTCCTAAAAATGGGTGAAATTGAGCTAATTCCCTTCATCCTTTACTACTGATATCCCCTTGACTTTGATGTAGGCTTCAATTCCTTGTTGTATGATGTTCACCATATCAACCTTCCAATTTTGTATACTATCAACAGAAGCAGTGGACAAAGGAGTTTCCAGTATATTCACATATGATCTATTCATTTCCATAAGTTTCTTGTCCTTTACCCCTTTAAACCATTCAGGATATCCATGTAGTTTAAAACAGTTATCCTTGGTATGCCTCGTCATCTTACAAAATTCACAAAACAAATTATCTTTGTTAATCTGTTTTCCAGAACCATTCTTCTTTCCAGATTTATTTCCATGATTCAGTTGAGACCTAACTTGCATAACATTTTCAATACCATCAGAAAAATTCATGTTAACCTCTCGTTTTTTCTCTACTCTCAGAACCATAAAGTATGCTTTATTGACACTAGACAAAGGATCTAAAACCAGAATCTGGTTCCTCACTACATCATAGGCATCATTCAAGCCCATAAGAAACTACATAAGCCTATCATATGACTCTAATTTCTTCATCAATTTTGCTACTCCACATTCACTTGGAGGAACCGATGCTAAACAACCTAGTTCATCCAATAATCACTTTAACTTAGTAAAGTAGCTCATTATAGATGACTCATATTATGAAATAAAGCTTATCTCCCATTTAATCTGGTACAGGAGAGAACCATTGCATTCCCCAAAACGCTCCTCTAGTTCACGCTAGAGATCGGATGTTAACATTGTATACAGAAAGGCTTCGATGATTTCTTTTGAGATTGCATTCAGTATCCAAGAAGTCATCATGCAATCAACTCAACACCACCGATTGAAGTCTCCTGAGGCTTTCAAAGTCTTCCAGTGACAAACCCTAACTTGACCTTCGCAATTAGGGCAATCTTCATCACTCTACTCCAAGCGAGGTAGTTCTTGCCATTCAATGGTGTTGTAACCAAGATCATCCCTGGATGATCTGAACTCTGCAAGTTTAATGAATTCTCATCAACGTTAGACCGAATCTCTCCTTCTCCGTCAAATTGCACACTCGCACCTCAATGATTACTCCCCATAACGTGGATTGACAAAGAAGTACATTAAGGAAAACTTCAATCAAGATAGGATCTAGATCATCTACTCTGATACCATGAATAAAGAATCAAGATAATTAGGGAAAACGAAAATTATAACCTTTCTTATTTTTCAGAGTGAGAGTTCCAAAGTTACAAAAGTAAGGTCCTCTCTCAATCTAATAACACATATAACTGGTTACAGATAAAAGCCAATAAAAGAACTAAAGAGCCCTTAAGAATAATACATATTTATAAATAATAAATCAACACTCAACTATGAACAAAACAGTCGAATATCAAAAACTATTTACAAACAATAACAATTAACATATGCTAAATATACTTTAGTATATACATTTAGATTATGTTTTCCTTTTAGGGATTTTTCTTACAATAATATGAAAATGGACTATAGGATGCAAAACTCCTCCATCTGTCCAAATGATACACAGGTCAGAGTCAGATGTGAGAATGGAAAACTATACCTATATGAGTAAGTAATTCATCAAACTAGCAACTTCACGTGGGCATTCATGGCAAGTATTTTAAACATGACCTGAAGTTTACCATAAGAAAAACAAATTATATAGTATGGCTAGCTAATGTTATGAATACCATGCCCAGGTTGATTTTAGTATGATATAGTAACAGAACCAGATACGATTGAGTGATGTTTTAGATAAGTTTTTAAAATTTTAAAATAATTCATAAATTTTATAAAATTTATAAAATAATTTCTCAATAGATTGTGCTGTATAATATTTAACTTTATTTCAATCATGTCTCAAAAAAATTAATAATAATATAAATATAATATACTAATGATTTAAAAATTTACTCAAATTTAAAAAGATAAAAATATAATATTTTAAAGAGAATAATAATCATAATTTTAAATAAAATTATGGGACTAGAGATTTTTACCTATTTAATTTATTAAATGATTAACCTTTACATTATTAATTAATATTTTTTAAACTTTAAAATAATTAAGAGCTTTGAAGCTTCCATTAGAACAAGCTAAAGGGAGTTTCAATTCATGGCAACTACCACTAGATTCTTAGAGTTGAGATCAGCATTTTTAGGCTAGCAAGCTATGTGGCTAACCATTGTTGGGATGGCCCGTGCACTACCATGAATGGTGACGCTCCAACCAAGTCAAAAATAGATTTTTACATTTAATTTTAAAAAAAATTATGTTGATCAACTTTTATAATTATGACTTGATAAAATTCTAAATAGATAATTAATTAAAAATTATGAAAGATGTATGTTGATATCTGTTTAATTGTAATTAATTGTATTTTGAATTGATATTGATTGAGATTGAGATTGAGATTGAAGTTAATTGACTATATTGAGCATAAATGAGGGTGTTAGTATTATAGTTAATTATGTTTTGACTTTGAATTAATTATTGATATGATATTGTGATCGTGATCGTGATCTCAGTTAAGCATAATTATTGTAGTTTCAGGGCTCAATTTAAGCTATGATTGATAATGGATATAAAAGTGTAATTTCATTGTAAGAACATCTTCTTCTTTTTTTTTTTTTTTTGGAGATGCCTATTTTATAATAGAGGTTCAGCTAAATTTTTGGTTAATTTTTTGTAAAACGTGACATTGAGTTTTAGAGTGAAATATTAATTTCTTTATAATAAGATAATAGATATTGGAGTATATTCTATAGATGATTTGGAATTTATTTAAGAGATAAGTTTTAATTATTTCTTTCGTATTTTTCTATAGCATTAGGACATTAGGTTTAGTACAGAGTAGTGCGTTCTACTTGTGAGTTGATATCATAGTTATGATAATACATTAGAATTTCATTTTCATATTCATCATCAATGACATTATCATTATAAATAGTTGGAAGTTTTTATCTAGTTATGTGCTTAAATCATCTACCTTAGACTGATCACTTAAGTTAAACTGATAAATAGTTAAAGGATCCACGACTATTGGATTTTAATTATTGAAAAATTAATTAAGTACCACAATTGAATTTTGCATTAAACCAAAATTTAAAGTCTTTTATTATGATTCTTAAATCTAAAGACTTAGGTTTAAGTTTTTTAAATCTCATGGCTTTTATTCTAATTTTTTTATGGAGAGGTAAATAAGTTGAGTTTAGAAGAGAAAAAGTATTGTCATAACAATTAATAATATCTTGTTTAAGTAAACTTTGCCTTAAATCTATCTAACACTTAACTCCTTTAATTGATTAATCCACTGAAACTTGAAGTTTTAGCTAGATTGGATTATTGAGAGAGTTTTATTTTATTAATTAGTGCTTAGATTGAATATTAGTTTATTTTATTTTATTTATTTATTTATCATGAATTAAATATGGTTGTCTGGATAATTAAATATGGTTGATCTAGTACTTAGAATCGGATTCTTGTGAAGATGATACTTAATATTCACCATTTTATACTACTTATTAATTGGATACATTTACCTCTTATCTTAAATTAGGATTAAAAACTGACCAACAATTGAATTGAAGTATACTATGTTGAAGCCACATTAAGATCTAAAAGAATTATGATAGTAAAAGTTGAAAATTATGGATTTGCATGTATGAAAAAGATTAATTTGTAGCATCCTCTTACACAAATAATAGTTCAAATTAAAAAGTAAAAGTAATAGACTTACAACTTTGCCGGTCAAAATTTTGATGCCTTGGAGATTTAGGTTGTACATTTTTATTTCCATTATATCTTGTTTGATATCCTCTATGACTTTTCAATATTTATAGTGAATAGGACTAGACACTTTACCATAACAAAATAAGTGCTACCGGTCATGATTAGCATAGATCTCTTTGTCTTTCTCCTCCACTTTGATAAAGTGTTGCACTATTTAAAGGCATGCCTTGGAAGTCCACAAAAAGGTCGTCTCTAAAGTTGATTTTTGGGAATGTAACTTGTGTGACATCATAGTACGTTTATAATTAAAAATTTTGACATTTTTCTTTTTTCCTTGTAAGGAAGGCCATGTCTGACCCCAAAGATTTTGGAGTCCTACTATCATCTTCTAACCATTCTTAAATAACCAAGTTTTCAGACAATCATTTATCACATTATAAGTGATGGGAATCCGTGATTTGGGTATGAGTTCGAGACATGGAATCTTCATTTAATCCAAATCAAAACTAGTTCTTAGACCAAATTTGGTGTGACAAATGATCTTAAGAAACTATAAATTATTGAAGGTAAAGACTTGATCACTACTGCCTAAAGGGTTTTAAGCAACAATAAGCTTGCAACGGTTTTAAAAGTGTTGCTAAATGTTATTATAATGCAATAATCTTTAAAATACTGCCTTTAATAGTATAAAAAGACAACGATAATCATAATAAATAGAAAAGGCAACAAAATAAAATAAAGTGTTGCTTTAAAATTTTAAATAAGCAACAACTAGAACTGTTGCTAATTAAAA
>JAOXYD010000002.1:16280148-16294870 GCA_028565735.1 Pinacopodium congolense | reverse complement strand
TAGTCAAATATGAAATAAATTTAAATTTTTAGACCCAAACATTTTTATACACTTTAAAAATACATTATTAATCAATAAATTATAGTAATTATTTAATATAAAAAATTTTCTTATAAATTCTGTTTTCAAAATACAAAAAATATCATTTTCTTATTTCTCTATTTCTATTTTTATTTTTCTGATTTTAAAAACAGAAAAACGAAACAAAAAACAATCAAACACATTTTTTTCTATGTTTCTCTCAAAAACAAAAAATATAAATGAAACCAAACATTCCCTTAGTTTTTCTTATGTTCTAGTTTTTGTTATGTTCTTTCCTTTTATAGGAAAAATAAGATTTTAAATTAAAATTGAAACTAACTCATAATTAAAGTCAATCTTTAACTATAATTAAAATTTAATATTAATAAAGTAAATATTTTGATTTTGTAGTTTCTCAAACTTTATAATTTAATTTAAAATCAAAATTTATTTTCTTAATTGATATTTGTGTGTGACTCATTAAGTTTATGATATATCCACAATGATTATAATTATAATTGTAATTATAATTATAATTAAATAAACTAAAATTTCTTTTAATTTATCTTTAATTTTCCACCTAAATAACTTATAATTATAGATCAAGTTTTATGTTTATCATCATATTACGACTACTAAAATATTATGTAAATGATTTGATTTGAATTATCCATATATAGTTATTGTGTATAATTTAATATTATCATAATCTAATGTTCTAAATGGCATTGAAGTATGAAATTATTTTTTTTTTACTTTAATCATATCTAACAATTTTCATTCTTATTAATCAATAATTGATTTATAATTGATATTTAAAAACAATATTTTCAAATCTCAATTCACTTTAGTTAAAAAATTTTAAAATTATTATTAATAAAAGATAATGAAGAATTTTCCCTAATTATTTTATAATAACGAATCGTATATTGATTTACTCAGTTATTTCTATATAATTCGCACTATATTTTAGTATTATCAACTAAACTACTCAATAAAATAGATCACATTATTGACTGAATTATCAATGTAAAAGTATGATTGTATATTTTAATAATATCAAATATAAGAATTAATCATATAATCATCAAGAAAAAATTTGTAAACCCATAAGTAATATTTCATTCAAGATTATCATAATTGAGGTTAAATTTATTCTCTAATAACCATATATATACGTTTATTTTATGTAGGAATTTTATTTTTAATATTATTAATTTAATTTAATTTAATCAACTAGGTATATAAAGATAAAACATGCCTTTGTTGAATAAATTTCACTCTATTATACATCAATTTGCAATTAACCAAATAATTGTAAGAGTATAAACTAATAAAATAAAAAATGATCACATATGCTTTAGAATATTAGCATAGTAGTAGAATAAATGACGAATTCTATTTGTAATAAATTAAAATTTTAAAGATGTAGTTATATAATTTATATTTTTAATCGGTATAACAAAATTGTGTCAAATTTCAAATTTAAAATATAATTTACTTATTTAGATATACTTAACATAGACAAGCTAAACAGGGATTACAATAACTTTGAAATTATTAGTGACAATGGCTATTAAATAAATGAAAATATGGGGGATTAAGGTATGCAAACCGAAAGTAGTTTGCACTTCGGCTTCTGAAGATGGCATATTTTTTTAACGAAAATCTGGGGAGTCAAGCTTTTTCTGTCCATTGGATAGCTATATGAAATTATAAAATATCCCTTTGTATTGAAAGAGGGAGCCAACTAGAGGCAAAGGAGCCTGGCTCCGTAGTCGATTCGTTTTTTTAATATAATGTTACACGTAAACTCATGCCTTGTGCAAATCCCAACGATGATAGTCATAAGGCATGACATGAGCAAACACAAGAAGGTACAAAATGGTCATTCTTTAGCGAGGAAAGACCGAAAGAGCATTCCACAAACCAAATGAAGACACATAGAAAGTCCAAAGAGTGAATGGGGGGTGACCTGAAAACACTTGGCACCATATACAAATAAAGTCTCTGCCATTCTTTTAGAACGCAAGTTATGATGGATCAGCCAGTCCAACAGTTAAGTCATCCCATTTTCTCACATCAACTACCTTACTCCCACGCGCCATCATACAAGCCATTTCCAAACACCCCGAGTAAAGTACTAGAAGTGATTTTGTGGGCAGTTTAAGACTGGCCAACCCCACATCTACCTCTTCCGCCCCATGCGCGGATGTGTCCAATATTTTGGCCAGTGGTCACCGTGGGGGGTTTGACTACTGTGTTGTGTACGAGAGGCCCCATTGGTCGTCGCACGCGAGCATGCCGCGTGGGTCCTACGTTGACTCACTCACCAACCGCAGGCGTTCACACTTTCATCTCAGGTCATAAGCAATTAGTGGCAGCTTAGTGTATTTAATTGCAAATTGACTTATGTAATCCTGTTTAGTCGGATAAGAATAATTCCCAATCATTAAAAAAGAACAAAATCCGATCCATCATAAATTCTAATAAATGGTGAATTTAGAAGAATAACTAATTAAAGTATTTAGTTGGATGGGTCTAAGACATTCATTTTATGATATTAAAGAAAAGGAGTTTTGAAATATTAGCGATAATTTAATCTCATAGACCTTAAATACGTTTTTCAAGCCTAATAATCTCCAAGTTTTGGGAAAAGAAAAATGAAAAATAGGGGTCAAGACATGTTGCCCCCCGTGGAATTTAACGCACCCAATTATAGCATAAGAACATTCTGACCCCAAATAGACTAAAAACGTGTGTCGTTGACACAGCTTCTTTTATATATCCAAAAGTTGATTCTAATGGCATGCCTGTGACTCCAAAAATGTACCAGTGTCAAGCTTGCTGAATTGATCCGTGTAAGGAGTCCCTGTCGTGAAATTTTGCACTGAATTATGTGATATGGATGTGGCCTAACTTGCCTCACTTGGGTTTTGCTTTCTGGTATTAATTTGGTCCAAGTCAACCTTTTATTGTTATTTTCTTCTCTTTGCCTTTAGAAAAATTAGAAGTACCTAAATGAGTTACTGATAGTTTCAATAGATATCCAAGGCAAAAGCAAAAGGATTCATGTAGTCATGGAGGTTTGAAGTTTCGGTTACATTAGTTGAACTCTTTGGCTCGGACTCACTTGTACCCAGCTAGTTTATCGAACCTAATAATGTGGCGGATTCGTACTATATGTATATATTTGCGTAGTCGTCATGGACTACCAATGAAAATTTGTCATCCATAGGGTTTTGTGGTGAATATGTATGATAACTGACAAATTTGATGACTCCGCTCATTAGGAAGATTCGGTATTTGAGTTTGATATAGGGAATGATGATGATTTCATTCTATACGACCTGTAATTGTATAAATTAGTTGCAAATCGTTGGGTCAACTGTGCCACTTAATTGGTTGAGTCCTGCTAGCTTATTTTGTAAATTCCATGCATATACCTGCCATTTTTCTTTTTGGTGCATACAAAATATTTTGTTGAACATGCAATCTTTTTGTTTTTATTGGCATTGGAGAGGAGCTCGATAAGCTGTTCCTCTTTCATCTCATATTTAAAATAAACATATGGTTCATACCTTATGATAATATCATATTCTATAAATATCATCGCTATTTCCATCTGTTACTCAAAATTAAAAGGAGTTAATTTAATTTAACATTGCTACTCGCATACATATAATGTGTGTGTACATATAAGGATGATGAGTGAAATGCGATTTCCCTTTTTTCCCCTTTGGCTATAAACTACAAATTTTATGAGAAGGCCCTCCCTTCCTTTTTTGGTATAGTATTTATGCTGCATCACGAGAAGTGATCGTTTCACGGCCAAGTTGGCTTCTGAACCCGTGCTATCTATGATTTCTGGGAATTCCATAAACAATGACTATTTTCTTAGGTGAAAGCTTAATTTTTCATTCATTCATAAGGAGTACAAGTTGAAATTCCATAACAGGTGATCCAAAAAGTAGGATTACTGGATTGAAAAAAAAAAAGGAGAAAGAATATGTGCACGAAAAATGGAGTGAAGTAAATTAGACTGAATCACAAATGAGAATCATCATCAATTTTCATTAATGGTCCTTTTTGTTTCTCCTGGAACAGGTAATTGGCTTGCAAGTCGAACATGCGAATACCTTGTACTCCATGTCTAAAAGCAAAGGAAGCAGGACATCATAATTTTCATGGCTTTGAAACGACCAGAAATTGGACATAGATAATTATGTCACAACTATTTAATCAGAGTGGTAGGAAACATCCGAGCACATCACAATTGATTATTGTTGAAATAATGATTAATTGCGAGATGAATAGTCCTCACAGAAAACAAATTAGTTGATACACAGTAATGGCCAAATAATGTCAACCTTTGTCTTGCAATAATAGATGTGTACAGCAATAACTATATATCATTTGTTTCGTATTGAGCAGGTGGTAATTGTCATTAATCCAGATAATTCATTTACGCCAAAGTAATCCGGATAATTGAAATTAGAGGCTGCGTATTCCAATGGACTATGGTTAGTCTCTCGATCTCTATAGAGTCAACCCTGAGTGGTGAAGAAAACGTAACAAATTATTTTCGGGGTCAATATTTTGTTATGGTCATAAATTAATCTCAATGTTCCTAATACTTGCTTTCTAACCTACCATCGTTCCTAGTCAATAACTATTGAATTTGGTTGATGTGTTATTATTTTGCTAAGGACTATCTGTTATTGAATTAACACAATTACTTTTGGTGCGTGAAACTGGCTGGATAGTGTTTTTAAGATTAGACTTCAGTTACATTCGGTTAGCTTTCCAATTCACTAGTGACTTTCACGCGCCATGGATAAGAAAACAAGAAACCATGTACACCTACTACTGTACCCTACACTTTCCCTACAATCTTATACTTGGAACCTCAGGCCACCATATATGGTCCTTGTTGTCTGGTTTATATAACTTTATCGAATATTATAGTCAACCAAAAATTATCAGCCTTTTGATTTGATCAAAAGGGAGTATGCTATTCTTGATTTGGCATTTCGATCAAAACCCACCGCCACAATTATCATTATCATCATCATCATCATACCACATCTATTCCTTTACTTGTAAGGAACAAAACTTTTCACTAAATAAAACATAAAAGAGGCTCCATATGATAGAGAATAAAAATTATTTCACTTTAGCCAAATACTTTCATTAAAAAAATTAAATAGATAATCTACGATTAACTAAATAGTTTGAATTTATGTAGTAATTATATTGAAAAAAATAAACCTAGATTTAAGAGAGGAGAATAGACTTCATGAAATCACACATGATCTTTTATAATATCTTAGTTAAGCGAATTTGAGGATTACAAATAAAACTGGAAGATCAATCAAAACAAAATAAAATGAAAGCAATTAAAAAATGACTAAAGTCAAGCGGACATAAAAAAGAATTCGATTCAAAATGCCTCCTCTCATCTGTCCAATCATCTCATTGATATCTCAATTCAAAAATTTTTGGTAATTTCCATTAACTGAACCCATCAACGGTCGCATATATAAATTAGCATAAGCTCCCGTATTGCTATACTTTTCCTATCATACACAACAATAGCTCATTTATAGAAAGAGAAGTCTATTAAGTCGTCGGCCAAAGAAGCAAACAGACTTAGATAACAAAGAGTTAGCAGTGTATAATAGTTTTTGTGAATTTTGTGGCCATGGCAGAGGAGTTTCAGGGCGGGATTTGCGGCGGAAGCTGGTGGAATTCATCGAGAAGCGCGTTCATGGGGGGCTCATCGCCTTGCGCTTTTAGGGGCACCACTGATATGGGGTTTGGAGCTTACGTTGTGGACTTGAAGCCTAGATCGTGCAAAGACTCTAATATTGACTCTGTATCAGAAAATTCTATGATTTTTCAGAGCTCACAGAAGCCTCAACAGCAAGCTAATTCTGACAGCGGGGGTAGCACATTTTTTATGGATTCCACCTTGCAAATGATGGGTTTCGGGCTATCTTCTTCTTCGTCGTCATCGGACTGGAACCAAACTTTACCGTAAGTAACTATACCGAAGTTTTCAATTCCATGATATAGGCTTGTAGGTAAAGTTATGCTTCAAATAGAAAATTCACGGTTTGTTGTAAACAACTAAACCGTAAAAAAGTTGAAAACTTCAACTACAAGATAGAACAAGAATACTGATGACTTTTGTTGCTCCTATTGGTAAAGGTGATCAAGTCAATATGATAGTCCTAATAATGAATCTTTTTTTAAGTACTGATGATTTCCTTGTATCAATAAAAATGATTTTGTTTTGCAGTTCAGGAAACGGAAGAGCTGAGAATAGTTACAATTCCATGCTGCATCAGGAAGAGATGAACACAGGCATAATCTCTTCTCAGATGCAAAGAGACTGGAGTCCAAAGAGCTTTACAAGCACAAGTGACGACTCAGCAGTTAATGGTTTTAAAGCTATAAACCAAGACTTTTGTTTAGAGCAACAAAGCTTAAATCCAGTGAACAGCTCAACCAACTCCACCACAACTTGCCAGGGCTTATCATCAACAGATTTTTTGATGGGTTCATCATCAGTATCTTATGGATACCCTTCATCGTTGATACAAAGTTTGTTTGAGCCGGGTCCTGCTCATCCAAAACAACTTTTGGACAACCGGTCCATGAACCATGCGCCAACGACAAATTATGGGACCACCTTGAATGAATTATCACCATCTTGGACAAAGATCTCTCCTTTCATGAAACCCTCATTGCCAAAGCAAGAGCACAGTCATGACTTCCAGTTTTCTAACAACACTCCTTTGTGGAATGCATCAACAACTTGTATAACGGATATAGGAGCCACTTTCCTACCCTCTTCTAACTCTCAGTTTCTTATACCAACTCTCGATGACAAACCCAATTTTCCCGACCTGAGTGTAAAGGTATCGGAAAATATTTGAACCATGAGGATGCCATCAATTAGTTTGTTGTGGGGTGAATTTAGATTTGTAACTAAACCTTTTTACGTGTTTAAATATTTTTAGGCTAACAGTAGTGAAGAAGTTAGAGACTCGGGATCGGTGGTTAAGAAAGGAAGTGAACCAGCATTCAAAAGGCCTCGAATCGAAGCGCCAACGCCATTACCAACCTTTAAAGTATGTATATTCGACTAACCTTGATACCCTTCGGTATTGTGCAGTTTTCCCATAATAATTATTTGGTTTCTGTGAGATAAGAGAAGTGAAGATTCGTTATCGTTATCAGGTTAGGAAAGAGAAACTAGGGGACCGAATAACTGCCCTGCAACAATTGGTTTCGCCTTTCGGAAAGGTTACTTCTTGTATTTTTCTTTTTTCGTTTTAGCAAAAAGTGCAATGACTGTAGGGAGCGTATAAATCTACGTCTTTTTTTCAAAAAAGATTTCCCTTCACTTTTTAAACCGAATCTTTATTTCATATCTGTTTTCTACAGACTGATACTGCATCGGTCCTCCATGAGGCTATTGAGTACATCAAGTATCTTCATGACCAAGTTAGTGTATGTCCCTTTATTTTTCTTACAGATTAAGCATTCAATTTGAAAACGAACTGAACCCTAATTCATTAATTTCTGATACATATCTTAATGCAGGTTTTAAGCACTCCATACATGAAAAATGGAAAAGCAATCCAACATCAACAGGTATATATATCAGACAATTCATCTTTTCTTTAATTATGTGGTGAACATAAATGAACTTTGCAATCTACAAGCTGTCAAATATCAAACATCTGTTTCTGAGTAGAATTCGAAATATTTATGCCATATACTATAGGTTGTGGAGAATAATATGGATTCCGACGGGACAGAACAAGACCTTAGAAGTCGAGGGCTATGTCTAGTGCCCATCTCAAGCACATATCCAGTTGCTCATGAGACTACAGCTGACTTCTGGACACCATCTTTTGGGGCCACTTTCAGGTAGAGAAGAGATGGATCAGGTGTTTAAAACTCAAAGAAAGGGACTGATTCTACACACAAAAAAAAGGGAAAAAAAAAAAGAGAGATCTTAACAGTAATGCCAAACCAACCAAGATGGCGAATGATAAGTCGAATATATATATATATATTATATATATATAAAGCAGATTAAGAGGTGTCTCGCGGTGCTAGCTGTACCAGCTTGAGAGAAAAGCTAAAGAAAGCAAGGGAAAGTAGAAAAGAGAAAATAGTGGCCACAAAGATGGACAGAGAGTGCTGGGGCCAGCTACAGGCAGAATGATGTAGGCTAGCAAATGATTAGGAACCGTTGGAGAAGATAGCTAGGTTTTAATTCTACCCAAAGTAGTATCATTCTGTACTCAATAGCTTTAAATTTCAAAAGGTGAAGTCAGGGATGGGAACAATTGCTAAATTCAGCGGAAACTGAGTAGTTGAAGATCATTATCTGCTGTAGTTAGCAGCTGAATTTAGCAGATGGGTTGATTAAACCACCTTTTGTTCCTGTTGCTCTAAAGTGGATGTGTAAGGAACTGGCATTGCCACCATCTTTTAAGGAAGAAAACAGAAGAGAGAAATTAAAAAATAATAATAAGAAGAAAATATTATTATCGTACTCATGATTTGTATTTCATTTCACTGCTTTTTCCACATTTGTTTATTCATTTGGAAAGTGGTAGTGGAAGTCAGAGAGCCGCCCACTGTTCCTACTTTTAGGGTTTTTGCATATTTCTGAGAGAGATTAAGGAATGCGTTCATAGCACGCGCATTATATTTTATCATCATCTCCTTTCTTTCTTAGGTATGTATATGTGCAGTCACCAACTTTATTAAAAATGCCTCTAAGTGGCCAGATGAGGAAGACAATTCCAATTTAGAGACAACCTCAATCTGCGCCAATTTTCAGATCTCGAGTCTTCTTTCAAACTGGGATTTTATTATTTCTCCGATACTTGGATTTTCTTTTTTTATTTTTATTTAACCACCAGATACCTTTGCAGAGACAACCTTAACCTGTACCATGGCATTTATATCTGGAATATCGACGTTCTGAATTCAGTTCCCATTTTCTGGTCTCATCTCAATGCCCTCTGCCCCCTTAAATGGAAAACGAAAACTATGTATATATATACACTAATGCCTGAATCGACTCTATATCTTTGCAAAAACCACATGCTTTCTGATTTGATATGTATTGTGTATCTAGATTGATGCTTATCCTACAGTTTAGATAGACACTATTACATATTTATCCTACTGTTTTGTGAACTCTATATATGTATCTTATTCTCCGACGTGAGCATACAGAAATTGCATTGCCAAATATCCTTTACAATTCGATTGTTGCTAAAATACAAGTTAAAAGGCAATCTCTTCCCAATCATTTAATTTTGCGTACTACTGACTTAACATGTAAGAAAAATGTTGTCTAGAATAATAGAAGGGGTAATAATTCTACACAACAGCATGAATCTGCTTCAAGCGATTGCCATAATTACTGCTGTCTTATCCCCGTTGTCATTGCTCTCTTGTTCTTTCTGAATCGAAATCATGTGGACATTTAACGTCTCAAAAAGTCGCTAAAGTTTTGGTTTTTCTTTTTTTTAAAATTAATCATAGTTGTTCATATATCCACAGATCCACAGCTGATTATCCATAAATTGTTATTTTTTTAAAGGGACTATCCATAAATGGTTAATACTGCAATTTTTGAAGATGAAGAAAGAATTAGGAAAAACTTTTGCAGTACAAGGAGTAGTACTTTTCTTCAACTGAAAATTTTAAACGCAATCAAAAAGTGAGATTTTTACCAAAAATAATTTTGAAAATAAAGAGTTGAAGGCAACCCGATATTAAGATAAAATGTGCGCAGTTTTGCATAATTGACACTGTAAATTCCTGTCCAGCATACATGAAAAATTAAAATGAAGAAACATAGAAATATTAAACTAATTTCAAGAAATATATTAAGTGGAAGCGTTAGAGAAATTATAGTTGATATATATATATATATAAAGGATATTTTTTATTTGAAGTCTAATTATTTACTTTGAACAATTCCAAAAACAAGCACATCATAGTCATCAAATATGAGTATAATAAGTACAAATAATAGATACAAACTGACTTAAATAATTAGATGCAACCTAAAATTATAGAAAGGTTTCTTAAAATATAGCTTTTCAAAAATTTCTTTTTTAAAATATAGAGAAACTAGTTTTCAATATAGAACATTTAATAAATGATAGATCGAAACATGTTCAATGCTTAGAGTTTTTATACATTCTAACTTATCTTTTCATCCTACTTCTAGCATATATAGAAACAGCAAAGAAACAAATTGAAAAAGAAAAGAAAAGTTAGTAATGCTTGCTAGCCGTCAAAGGTCAGATGAACATCAAGATAAATTCAGAAAGACAATCAAATACTTCTACCAATTCATCGTGTCTTCTGAAAAATATATAGTAGAGAGAAGCATGATTGGGTACGTAAGTAAGGAATTACCAGCAATACTCATCCCTGATCATTGGAATTCGAATCACCTTAAAAATGAAATAACATAATTATTGGAAAAATACTTCACTCTTTGCATCATCTTCAAAGGTCTGTATGTTGATAATGACGACAATGATTCAAGCAACTGTTAGTCATATTCAATGGTTAAAATTGATGAGAATGAAAAGCATATAAAGATGGATTAGTTTAGATGATTTTCGTTGATGACTTATGAATTTAGACGCATTAACTTATTAGTTACTACTTTCAGATACAATGCTACTCAAGTAATACAGCCTACGTTTTCTTAGCAAAAGCTTTGAAAAGATTATAAGCATCTATGATCATCTCCATTTATATTAAGTAAAATGAAAGTATCTACGTTGCTCGTACAATTTTGAGATGAAACGAAATTATTGATGGTTGATATGTATAATTACAAACAACAAAAGCTGGTGCTACAAAATCTTGTAGGGTACTGTCTCTGGCCCTAGATTGGAATGATTTGGTATAAGCCAAATACTTTTGGAGTTAGATTGGACGAATGGTAAATCGGTAAATAAAGATCGCTTTATTATTGAGCAATTGTACACAAACTTTGAAATTAATCATTTATATTAAAACAAATGAGTTTTTACTATTAAAAAGCATGGTACCTTTGTTTCTAATAATTCAAAGGTAAAAAAGTAAATGAAAAAAAGCATAATGAGCCACAAAAGTATACGTTCTTACAATTAAGTTATATCTAGAGGAAGCCATGGAAACGTATAATAAAAGAAACTTAATATAGAAGGATCCCATTGACAAGTGACTAATCATTAATAAAGTATTTAATTGCTGAAATGCTCTTGATCAGTGTCTCTTGACTGTTGCTTTCATATCATCTTTAATATTATGGGTCAATGCTAATGGGTATTATACCATATCTTGTAGCATCGGGTTCCAGTTGCCATCTTTACCACTCAAGGAATTAATTCAAATTTTGCGTTTGCATGGTGAATGCTCTACTTATAGAAAAATAAGAAACATGAGAAGGAATGCTAAAAAGGAAAAAGAGCATCTATTTACCCTTTCCCTGCATATTTATAGTTATATACTATAATGTTTAGTACTTTGGATGTAATTGAATTTTTTCTGTACTTTAAATCATAAAATTCTACGTTTAATAATCATCAATTTGTATATTTTAATTATTTAATTATATATGAATAATTTAAAAAAGTAGATTAATATTGCTTGTACTTGATAAAATCTAACGTAAAAACTATTCTAATATGCATAGAAAAAAATTAATAACTTGGTAATATAAATAAGGGTAAAAGACACCAACTTCTCTTGTATTTTAATTAATTGCACTAGAATTTCCCATGCTCTAAAAATTTCTTAAAAATTTTTCATATTTTGTGAAAAGTTCAAAATCAATGCTTCTCTATTTTCTAAAAAATAAAAAAATTGCTTCTCTTAAGATACATCATTAACTTTAGCTTATATGACTATTTGTAAATACTTAACACTTTATATGGGCAACCGTACCACACAGGATGATTAGAAAATTAGTGAACAGTAAGAATTGTAAGTATCAAATAGATTGGTTTATTAATTTATCAAAATTTATAACATTATTTAATTTTAATAATAATTTTATTAGTTTAATATAATATTAAAATATGTTTTTTATTAAATTTTTACTTATTATGTAATAATATTAATAAATTAAATGATCAATTTTTATTTTATTTATAAGCCATATTTTATAAATGACTAATAATTAAATTAATTCACTTCTACTATTCATAAATAAAATTTAAAAATTCTTATTTTCTGATTGATTTATCATAGTTACATCTCAAATTGTATTTTAACATAATAGTAAATTAATTCTTTTATTAAAATTCTGTTTTATTATATAATACTTCTAATAAATAAGATGATTAATAATTATGACAATAAATTTAAAATTATTTAATTAGTCTATAAAAATTGGAAATACTATATATCAAAAGTCACACAAAAGGTGTTATATTATTGTGGTTTTCCAATACTAATCATTTTATTCTAATTTTATCTTAAGATTAACTTATACGTAAGTGTACCTATAATTAGTAATATAATACATCATAATTGAGTTCAAGTATCCTCCCACGAGGATTTAATTATAACTATTAGGTCATTCATATTATAATTATCTAGAAAACCCTAGTTAATTGATTAATTAAACAGAAACTATTAAATTAAACTAAATTACTTTCAATTAATGCAAAGAAATAAAGATTACTAATGAAAATTACTAAACCTAAATATGTAACTAAGGTTTTCAGTGTTCATTGATTTAATTTAGTTACAAACTAATTGGAATGCCTAATCTAGGACATCTTCACAAATTCAAGACATTGCTATAATTAGAACTATGTCCTATCTCTATCGATCCTATTTCACAATTTAGTCATATAACAAAGTTAGGTGATAGGTTTAAAAATCAAGAAGTTTAAGAAACCCTCATAATTATCTAGAGTTTGGTTATTCTTGGATTTAAACGGTGTTTATTAACTTTTCTAATACTTAAGATAAATTGATCAAATTCTTAGTTATCTATAAATTTATACTCAGTGGCCAGCTTTTACATATAATTAGACAGTCAAATAAATAAAAATTAGCATCCAATTTATACAAAATTACTCAATTAAAATATCTTATAACCTAATCTTAGCTAATAAATAAATTAGTTGCATATGTTAATTAAAAAAACAAAATATCAAACATAAAGCATATATTGTTGATTAAAATGAAAATAGAGTTAAATACAATGAAATAAAGAGTTTAAAAATTACTAGATCTAACTCTAATTTGAATTCTAACTTAGAATCATGTACCTCAACTCCTTGAATTATAAAAAATGTCTTGAATCTCCAATATAATAATTAAAGTACTAAACTATTGAAAACTAAAATCTAGTTTGAAAAAGAGAGAAAACTACATCAAGGTTGGCTACAAAATATTTTTAATAAGTTTCTAAATGTGACTTATTTATGTTTCAATTAGATCTAAAGTTGATCATGGAGTGAATTGTCTAAAATTTCTCTTGCATCTCTCAAAGATCACACCTTCCCCCCTACCCCTCCCCCCCAAAAACTTCAACTGGCCTTAATATCGAGGATCAACGGCTCCATTATACACTCGCATTAATCTACTGTCTAAATAATGGATTTTGTATGGAGCCCCTAGTTCACTTGCTGAGTCTTTATGCATCCATGGTTGAATGGTTAAAGCACCCAAGAGGCAAATTCGTAGGTTCGATTCCTGCTGGATGTGCCGCCTCGTCAAGAAGGATTGAAATCATGCACTCCTACTGGGGATGAAAAGCAAGAAAGACCACTTGGTCGGAATCTAAAGTTTCGGTAGAGTCCGCTTCTCTCCTTTTAATACAATACAAAGAACTCCTAGAAAGTAGGGACCAGGCACCAGTAAGAAAGCAATTCTCCCTTCAACTTGTAAGCCATCAAGCTATCTGATATTTCCAGTTGTTAGCCTATCCCATCTTTTCTTTATTGTTTGTACAGTGGCGATCCTTTATTCAAAAGCTCTTTTTTTTTTTTTGAGAGTATGCCAATATGATCTTAATAAGGTGCGGGACTTTGCATCTGACATTTGTTGGACTTCCCCCTTCGGGAGCCTGTGTCCCGACGTTTTTGTGCAATAAACCCCTCCGACTGAAGACTAGTGATAAGTGGTCCCGCGGAGCTTTTGGAGAAGGGTAGCCTAGTGTGTAAGCACAGCAATGAATTGCAGCGAGACCAAACTAAAGACTACTACTCCTTCCAATAATAATCAATCCAACGCCCTTCATTGTCGCGTATTTCTTTGTTTTATAATTACTCCCACTATCGTGATAACGGCGCCACTCGTCGCGCGATACGTCTTGTAAGCGTTCCAGCAACGCATCTAAAAAAGCAGTGTCACTTGCATCCTCGCGGCCTGGAGTTCATTGTAAGCTCGACCAAGGGGATAGGAAAGCGGGGTAGTTGATTGGCAAGCCGACTGATAATATAGGCGGTTTATCGGGTGCTTCTCGGGTGATCGGAAGGGCTTAAGGAAAATGGGCAATCGAAAGAGAAAAGGAAACCGGCTGCAGTAACTACCATATCCTGTGATGCTTGGGCCAAAATAACCTGGTGAGCTCGTCGTAAGCTACCAAATAATAAAAATACCTAACTAACCTAACTAAGTAGCTAGGGCAAGTCAGGGT
>JAOXYD010000002.1:16259200-16273936 GCA_028565735.1 Pinacopodium congolense | reverse complement strand
TGAAAAATTCTCAAATCTGAAACCCTAAAATGTTAGGAACCCTAAATTTATGCACTCTAGGAGCAATTGAAACTAAAGAGGAGAGGGCTTTGGTTAAGGGGGTTACCAAGAGTAGAAAGAGTGTCCTGCCATCACTTGAGGTTTGCTGGAGAAGACGTCGGAGACAAGAGAAGACATAGGGAAAGCTCTTTAATGAGGGAAAAGGAAGAGGTAAGTAGCAAGAGGCTTCTGAGGGCTAAAATATGTGTTTTGGTGGTTTAAAAATGTAGAGATGGTGTTAGAGAAACTTGAGGAGTTGTTAGAGATGGCAGACGAACAGAGAGATAGGGGAAAGAAGAGAATGAGAGGAAAAGGAGGGAAGGGTCTGTAAATCACCACATTTTTTAGATCGATCAACCTAATCATTTAAATTGGGAAAATTCAGTCGATCGACCATCACTCAGCTAATTAGATATAGCACTCCATCAACTAAAAGGTCACAAACATAATTTTCAATCAATTTCCACCCAAAAACAATCATATAAGTTTAAGACATGTCTAAAAAATCATCTCATAGGTACCTTTTAAATTGTTTTTAGCCATATCTTTATTGAGTTATCTTTCACTTAGCTCAACAACAGTGATTTCCTTTCACTCTTGAAGGAACCTACAAAATAAATATTTAACGAACTTTTGGTACTTATATCATCTTAAGTCTATGAGTGTTAGTGTATCTTTCATGACCATTATAATAAATTGGCATTCCTCAAACAATAATAACAAAAATATTTCACATGGCTATATCTTTCACAATATAAGAAAAATAAAGGAGTAAAATTTCTATAGGTATTTTTATGCCGATAATCATGATAGAACCTTTGTCAAGAAGGTTGTCTTAGTTGGTTAAATGTTTTTCAACGATGCATTTGATTTCTATATTTTTTTAGAATAGATGTATGCATAATGCTTTGTTTGAGTTCTACTTTGTAATGCAATTTGAACAAATTTAGGACTACCATCTTCTAAATTCTTCGCCTTTACAAAAACAGTCTTACTAAATGATCCTCCATTATATCCTAAACCATGTTTGTCATTACCCATCTTTTGAACACTTAGCATGATTTCTAACTTTTCTTTACCTTTTGTAAATTTTGATAATGATTCTTTAAGGGATTCAACTTCCTTTTTTAAGGTCATATTTTCATTTAAAAGATCATCGTTATCCTTGCTGATTAAATTAATGTCTTTTCTAAGATTATCAATTTATAATTTGTACTTATCTATTATTTTCAGGGATTCTACATTATTATCATGTAATTTCTTCCTTCTTTTTTTGACAAATCCTCTATAAACTCTAAAAGTTCTTCATATGAGCATTCAATTTCACATTTTTCATTGGAGTTAGGGATACTTACATCATTGTGAGCTACGAAATGCATGTTGATCCTTTCTTCTTTTTCAGATGCTTGACTCACTCCATGCCACTTTTAGTGCTTTCTTTTTGTAATTCATTTTTTCCTTCCTTTCCTTCTTTTCTTCTTTTTTGTCTTCTTGAAGATATAAGCAATGTGACTTCAAGTGCCCTTTTTCACCACATTCAAAACAAGTTACATTAGATAATTTATTTTTAGAGTACTTATCCTCTTTCCTATAGATTCGAGCATTTCTTCGGATGAGCTTCTTTAAGCCTCATGTAATGAGTGCAACAGATTCTTCTTCACCATTTCCATAGAATGATCCTTCATTCTTGCTATCATCTTTTCTTATTACCTTAAAGCTGATATTCTTCTTTTTAGGTGTAGCTTCTTCTTCTTATACGTCTTTTAACACCATCTCGTGTGCCATTAATGATCCAATAAGCTCATCAAGAGATAGGATATTAAGGTCTTTTGCTTCTTGAATTGTTGTTACATTGGGCTACCAAGACTTTAGTAGTGATCTTAGAATTTCCCTAGCAAACTCAACATTTGAACAGGTCTTGTTAGACTCTTTAAACCACTAACAACATTATTAAATTGAGGATACATCGTTGAGATATTTTCATCATATGACATCTTAAATAAATTAAACTGATGAGTGAGCATGCTAATTTTTGTTTCTTTCACTTGATTCATGCTTTCATGTGTACTTTCTAATGTATGCCAAATGTCATATGTAGTGTCACATATTGAAATTATATTAAACTCTTCTATACTAAGAGTACAAAATAAGATATGCATGACTCTACTGTTTAAAGAAGTTAATTTCTTTTCTTCTACATTTAGTTCATTATCTTCCTTAATCACAAGCTCATTTCTTACAAGTTTTGAAGGTAATGTGGTCTTTCCGAAAATGACAAGCCAAAGATCTATACTTTTACTTCTTAAATAATGTCTCATCATAGGTTTCCAATACAAATACTTGTTTCTATTAAAATAAGGTGCTATATATGTATTTTGTCCTTCAAGGCTAGAAGAAGAGGAGGCAATGTTATGAATCATGTGTACCATATGATCTTTACTCACTAATTCTTTGGAATTAATATAGTGTGAAACCTACGCTTTAATACCAATTGTTAGGTTTATTATGGTACTAAGAGAAGGGGTGAACTAGTCTTTAAAATTCTTGCACAAATTACACAAAAAATAATATATATGGAAGTTTAAGAGATTATGCAAATTTACCCAATCAAATAAATAATATAAGTCTGAAAAAAAAGTAGAGAGGAAAAAGTATACTGCATTTATTCAGGTTTAGTGCCCCTACCTCCAGTCCCCAATATTACTTTTGAAATTTTGTTCTTATTACTTTATCAACAAGAATACAATGTTCAATACAATCCTTTTCCATAGGCTAAAAGAGAACCTTTCACTTATTTTTTTTTTCCTAGACTCAAGAATAACCTCTCAAGTTCTCACGATAACAATATAACAAAAAATACTTTATTCGATTCCACTTAGTGAATAAAAGAGGCTTTATAAGAATGACGCACAAAAATAATACTCTAAAGCCTTCACACAAGGATAAACAAAAGATTACGAAAAATACTTTTCTTAGAAAGACCAGAAACAATTCATAAAATATAACCTTGTAAAAATATTTTGAAAAATCCTTCGTAAATCACCTTTGAAAACTAAATAACCTAATAAACCTAAGCAGACATAAAAATATACACATTTAAATTCAACCAAACAACACATACTCATTTCACACATTTCTTTTATACTTTAAATTAATTAATGTCATATAGCAGTAACGTCTACATTCCAAACATCAAGAGGAAACAGTTATACACACAAACCTCTTGATTATGAACTTATATACATATTCTAAAATGTGTGTGCATGAATGATCAATTATAAGTCTCTTAAACACCAAAATAAAATGAGCAAAGTTTACACTAAATCAAACACAAATAAACTTATTCTAAACTTCTTCTTCAAACTTAAGTCTTCAAATGATTCTCTATTTCTAACTTTGAGACTCTTCAAAAGATTAACCTTAAGCTATGTCCAACCTATCTTTCAACATACTAAAAAAACACAAGCATTAGTAATATAATTTGTTTTGTTATTAACAAAATAAGGTGGACCATCCTTGGTTCAACATATATATACAAGAATTTAAAGATAATTACTTATGGATTACCTTATTGTTTTACAGGCTATGAGGACTTCTACAGATTTCTCTTTTCCCAATTCTCAAAAGTAATATTATTATCCCAAAAAAATATATTTTTTAAAATAATCCCTTATATACTTTTATTTAAAATTTTAACCACCATTTGTAGTTAAATTATAATAACGGCACAAAACCTATTCATAAGTATACTCTGACACTATTATAAACAAACAATTTCATCATGGTACTAATATAAGATGTTGACACTCTTGTAGAGCCTTATACTATAAAAGCAAAATCTCAAGTAAAGCATTCCTTTTATTTTCCATACATATCGCTTCTAGCCTTTTCATTCTTATTCACGAATAAATTAGGAAAGCCAATAAAAAGACTTGATTATGACTTCATGGAGTTTGTGTAGCTTTTGCCTGTGCATAAGGTCATCCTTCACTCCTATTCTAGGGTACTAAAGGCTTTCTTTTATTTTTGGAATAGGCGAAAATCTAAGGCTAGCGAAAGGTGGCTTAGTCATGCCATAATTTCTTATCCTAGGGGCATGGAAAATATTTTTCAATTGGAATTTTTAGAATTAGAACATGGAATAATTACTGCCTTATCAATTTGTGGTTTATATTTTATTTGTGTAATTTCAACTAGTATTATTGTATTCTGTCATAGGAGTTCACTTAGGAAATTGGAAAGGGGTGAGGCTCTTCGCTAGATTGCAACTATTTACAAGATCAGCTGTAAGAAAATTGTCTAGATTTTCGTTTGAGATCACTATACCATAGTCTTTTTTTATGAAACTAGCTTTGGTAAAGTTATTTTTTGAAATAATGGGTCCATTATTAATGATTTCTTTCATATCAATTCTTTCCATCATAAGGAAGAATCTCATACAAATTTTTAATTTTTATGCAAATAATGGCATATAAATATTATATATTGAATAGAGATTAAAAAATTAATATTAAGCACCAAGATAATTATATATCATAACTAAACTCAAGTAATATGCAAATAAAGACAAAGGGTACTTACCCGTTAAGATTTATACCAGAAATTAATATATATACCTTAATATTCGACAATATTTAAAAAACTATCATGAAATTTGCCAAATTAAATGAGTTGAATTTCACAATGACATAACATCAAATTTATGTAAAATTTTGTCAACACATGATGACATAACATTATTTTAGTTAAAGGGTCACTAATGCTACATCTTATGTGGTACTCTACTTAAATTTACATATAAAAAATTTAAGATTTAGAATTCAAGCCTCAATTTCCAAGATTAATTGTTTCTCAATCTCTTTAACTTTTTTTATTTAAAAATTTAGTGTTATTTTTATCGTAAAGTTATGTATTTTGATTACTTATGTAGAATAATTAGAACAAAGCAACTTTTTTCTTACAATTTGTTGAATGATAAGGAGTGTTTTGGAATTAAGGAGTGTTTTTTTTTTTTTTTGGAGAATGGCAAATGAAAATAAGAAAGCAACCATGAACCATGAGGAATGGAAGCATGCTGTTGGAGGAATTAGTTGCCTTTTAGGATGGTCTACCAATAAGTATTCAAACAAGTAACAAATAACTCTGATGGTCTACCATCATTAAGATGTTGTACAATGGGGTCCATCAAAGTCATCGAATAAATTGTCAACAAATTCAAGATCATGAAAATTCTACATTAGAAAAGGGTGTACATGGGAATGCATTAAAGTTGCTTAAAACTTAACTATCCAATTCTAGGTTTTGAATAAGCTGCATATTCCTGCTAGTTGCACTCATGATAGAGATAATGCCTATGCCGTGGGAATCATGTTTGAATGTTGTAGTGGACATAACTAAAAGTGTGGTGTATCTTCATACCACATTTGGGATAGAGACAACGATTTTAAAATCTAAATTTCCCATTTTTGGAGTTTAAGATTAAGTAAAGTACCATTTAGAATGTCAACATGGTATTTTTTGAACTAAGGCAGGTTCCACCTTATTTTGATATTAACAAAATAATTTTATTACTAATATCATGTTTTAAGTGTATTGAAAGATAGGTATACGGACAAAGTATAAGTATATGTGCTTAAAGAGTCTTGGAGCTTAATTAAACATTATGAACTTATGTGAAGACTCAAACCATTGAAGAAGTGAACTGATTTTAATATAAGTTTATTGGAATAATTTTTTATTATAAGTTTTGATTATTTAAGAGGCTTATTCATGCACACTTTTATACATAACTTAGGAAATGCATATAGGTATGTAATCAAGAGGACTTATGTGTTTAATGTGTGTGTATGTAGAAAATTCTCTTGATGTATGAATTAGTTGATTAAGGATGCATAAACTAATAAGTTTCGACAATTTCTATAAGTTGAAAAATAAACAAAGTAAGCTTAATAAGTGTTTTTAGTTGTCAAGAATATTGGGTTGATTTAATACTTGTTGGGCTTTTATTTTATTATTGTTTTTGGTTTTAGCTTAAGATATTTGGGTCGAAATGCCCCCGACCTGTATAGGTCCATTGACCATATAGGTAGTGCGGTCAACCGAAGGTCGATCAATAACACCTCATATACCAGTTGACCAAATATAAAGAAAATAAATCGTAAGTTAAGGAATGGTCATATTATATAATGTTAAAATCATTGATTATTTATAAATTTATTATATCTGTTAAGAAACAACTATTTGATCATTTTTTATGTATAAATAGAGTGTTTCAGTTTGTGTTAAATAGAGAGAAGTACTAAGAAATACCTTAGAGTTATTCTAAACATATTATCAAGTGTTTTGTGATTTAGGGTTAAGTCTGCGAGTTTTTGTTGTGTTTTCTCATGTAAGGCATCTTGAGAGCTTTGTTGTGCATTCATTTTTACAAGCCTCTTTCATCTACCAAAGTGATTGAGTTAAGCATTTTTAAAAAGTTATTATTTTGAGATTGATAGATTATTCTTTAGCCTAAAGGGAAAAAAAAAAGAGTGAACAGATACCCTCGAGCCTTAAAAAGGATTGTATTATCTAACGTTGTATTCTTGATAAATGCATTAGTGCAAAAATCTCAACAGTGGTGTTGAGGACTAGATGTTGGGGCAAGTAGATAGCTTTGAACTAGAATAAATTGCATTGTATCCTTCTTCTCTTTCTCTTTACTTTTATGCACTTATTTTAATTTGTTCTATTTTTCTTTTCTTGATTAATTTGATGAATTTTTTTAGCTTCCACATCTTGTAAAATTTGTTTTCATAATTTAAAAAATCTTTAAGTACTTAATTCACCCCCTCTTACACACCATATAGGCTTAACAATTGGTGTCAAAACATAGGTATGACATTGATTTAATTCTAATGAATTAGTGAGTAAAGATCATATGGCATACATGATGAATAACTTTGCCTCATCTAGTTTAGAAGGACAAATCACTCATAGAGCACCTTATTTTGATGGAAATAATTATTTGTATTAGAAGATTAGGATGAGACATTATTTGAGAAGTGAAAGTGTAGATTTATGGCTTGTTATTTCACAAAAGAGCACCTTGCCACTCATAGGAAATAAAATTGTGCTTAAGGAAGATCATGAGTTGAGTAACGAAGAAAAGAAATTAACCTCATTAAATAGTAAAGTCATGCATATTTTGTTTTGTGTTCTAAATATAAAATAATTTAATAGAATTTCTATGTGCGAAACTACTTATGATATTTAGCACACACTAGATATTACACATAAAAGCATAAATCAAGTGAAAAAGAGCAAAATTAGTATGCTCACTTATCAATAAAAACTTTTCAAAATGTCACATGATGAAAATATCTCTACCATGTATGCATAGTTTAATAATATTATTAGTGGATTAAAAGGTCTAGGTAAGACCTATTTAAATGTTGACTTGCTAGGAAGATTCTCATATTGCTACCGAAGTCATCAGAAGCTAAAGTGATGGCAATTTAAGAAGTAAAAAAACCTCAATAGTCTCTCTCTTGATGAGCTCATTATATCACTATTCACATACAAAATAATGTTAAAAGATATGCAAGAAGAAGATGCATCCAAAAAGAAGAACATTGCATTCAAAGCTATAACAAAGGAAGAAAGTTAATATGAATATAAGAGCGAAGAAGAAGATTCAGTTGCACTTATTATAAGAGGTCTAAGGAAACTTATATGAAGAAAGGCTCCAATTCACAGGAAAGAAGGTAAGTACTCATTTAAAAATAAAATTTCTAATGTAACATGTTTTGATAACAGTGAAAAAGGTCATTTCAATTCATATTACCCACACCTTCAACAAGATGAAAAGAAGGAAAACAAAGGAAAGAAAAGAAAAGAAGGAGTTTAAGAAGAAAGCACCAAAAGTGGCATAGAGCGAATTAAGCAACTCCAAAAAAGAAGAAGTTGCAAACATGTTTTATGGGTCACAACAAGTTAAGTTCCTCTCACTCTAATGATGAATGCAAAATTCAATATAAATATGGAGAATTATTAGAGTTTGTTGAAATTTAGCCTAGAAAAAGAAGAAATTGTGTGATAAAAATATGGAATCCATAAAATTATTATAAGAATATAAGTTAGAAAATAAAAAGGACTTATAAAAGACTTAGATTCAATCAATAAAGACAATGATGAATTAGTAAATAAAAATATAGCCTTAAAAAAAGAAGTAGAATCCCTTAAGAAATCACTTAAGAAATTTAGAAAGGAAAAGGAGAAATTAGAAACAATGTTTAATGTTCAAAAAATGGGAAATGATAAATATGACTTAGAATATAGTAATAGAGCATCTACTAGCAAAATTGTTTTTATAAAGGAAAAGAACTTAGAAGATAAATGTATTAGGAATGTTTAAAATGCATCATTAAGTAGACCTCAACCTAGGTATCATGCATTTATATACACTTAAAGATATAAAAGTTACCCATAACATCGAAGAACTTTTACTCAGCTTAGACAAAATTTTCAACAAAGATTTTATCATGGTTTTAGGCCTAGAAATGATTATCAAAATGTATATAAGAATTACATTCCATTGTTTTGCTAATATTGTGAATGGTATAAACATTAAATATTTTTACTATGATCGTTTAAGAAATGCAAATGCTTTATCAAATGATCGCGAAAGGTATAAGACTAACACTCAAGGACTCAAAATGATATGGGTACCAAAAGTTCATTGAATTTTAATTTTTTTTGGTACCTTCAAAAGATTAAACTAAGTGGAAAATCAAAACAAGAAAAAATGGTGAAATATAATTTGAGAAGTATTCTACTATTATAAATGTATGCGAGAAATGAAATTTATTGGAATATTCATTTTTCCTTGAAATTAATAACTTCGATGCAAATCATTTGTTGATAATATGTTGTGCATTTACGTTGCTTCGGTTGACTGATAAGAGTAGATAGGTTAATTTATTATCGGTTGATCGATATGGTTATTTCAGTCGACCAATATATTAAAATGTTAGGTTTTAAGTAAAATGTTTCCCTCCACTACTGCTTTATTTTTTTCCTTCTCTCTTTCTATGATTCTGCCATTGTCATCTTTGAAGCTGTCCCCTCTCCTTCTCTTGTGTGATTTTTTGTTTCAAAACTACTTTTCCCACTAGCAAGCTTTTCCCCTCGCCTTCATTCAACTTTCTTTCACCTTTAAAAGATTATTTTTCCTTTGCGAAAACCCTCTCACCACTATGTTTGTTCTAGTCTTTTTCTCCCTCTCTAGCAAAGTTTCATGTGACTAAGAAGTTGCCAAACTGCTTCTGGTCCTCCTCTAAACCAAATCCCTCTTTTGTATTCATGCTTAGTCTAAGGTTTCATAATCGAAATTTTTGAGAAATTAGCTTAAACTGGCAACGATTTCATGTAGCAAAATTGAGGAATTAGGACATTCAAGTGCATTTTTATGGCTTAAATTTATTTTAGATTTGATTTTTAGGGTTTACTTGAATTTTCTAATCAAATTAATCAATTTTTTATGAAATTGATCATCTATAGATTCAATTAGATGTCTAAATAAGGCTTTTATTCAACTAGTTGCATATGGATGTGTCAATTTTTATTTATCTCTAAATTTCATACTTAATATTTTAGGAATTTTTAGATTTCTGGCCAATTAAAATATGTTTTATGATATTAAGAGAATAGGAATTCAATGAGGTGTTCAATTAGAGAGTTTAGTCATTCAATTACTTTTGTTTGGTAAAATTTTTCATGCTTCCTAATTTTAAGAAATTGGTTTTCTTTCAATTAAAACAAATCTATTTTCTGTTGAACTTGATTAGGACTTTCAACTGTTTGAACTATTGTTTTATCAATTTTTCAAAAATTTCTTATATTTCAAGTTATTGTTTCAACTTGTAGTCTAAAAGGAGTTTAGATCAACTGCTTTTGAAATTTTAAAAGGTTCTATAAGAATACTTATTTTCTTCTAAATATTGGTTAAGTCCTACATGCTTTGAAGTCCTCAAAATGCACATCATTCATGCATGTAGAAGCATTTTGGGTTTAGAAAATTTGAGCACTTGGTCATCAATGTTCTTGCTTATTTTTTATTTGTAGGTTGTGTTATTGACTATAGACAAAGAGATTCTCATGAGCTTTTTCCACTCCTAGAACCCCTTTAGGTGTTTTGTTGCTATTCTTAGAATTTTTTCCTTAAGTCCTTGTCAAGTTATCTTATTTGAACTCTGATCATGGTTAGAACTCAAGGTGGCAGTACGTTTAAGAGTAGGAGATCCCGAGTTAGTTAAGGAGATGAATAACTTGATATTAATTCTGCCCAATTTCGAGATTATGCTTTTAGGAAGATCAATGAAAACTGTATAATTGTCCCTACTCAATTAGATCTATTTAAGGAAAATGGTCTCATTTAGTTCTTTATTAATCAAGGGTAGGAATCTCTCCTCTCTTGCTCTTCTATGATCAGTCTCATTAGTTTCATACTCATCTTTTTCAACCTTAGAGAGCATCGAGAGAATGATAAGCATATTATTGTTTCTAAAGTTATAAGTGTTTCTATTCTTCTCTCTAGAGACTCCATCAATAACATTTTAGGAATTGTCATCCCTTAATAATTTTCTCACTATGATTTTCTATCTAAACATAGTGTCATCACTCACTCTTTAGCCCTCATATTCAAAACTATCTTTGAATTAAATAATAAGGAAGGCATTGTTTAAAAAATAAGAGATGTGAGAAACTTGAGTGTTATTCCTAAATTCCATCATCTGTTCATTAAATATAACTTTCTTTCATCTAGTGTTCACTATAATAATTTAGGTTATGATGATCTTTGGTTTCTTTCCACCTTAATTCTCAGTAAGAAAAACCACTTAAGTGATTTAATTTTGCATAATATGATTTAATTTTTTCAGTTAAAGAAAAAGAATCAAAATATTCCTTATTCTCTTATCCTTGATCACACCTTTCAACATTTTTAAGTTCCTCCTATGGAAGATTTTAATCTATCGATAGTCACATGACTCGACCTTATCAATGATAGTAGCGATCTGCCACTCCAGTTCTTCATGCTGATGATGCGCTTACTCCAAGTTGCACTATTTTTGTACATTTTGACGAGGGCACATTTGTTGGACCTCCCCCCACTATTGCATCCCTTCATTGCAAGGTTGACTCTATAAGGCGTTAGATTGATGAGCATACCATTGTGCTTCATAAACATACTATTATACTTCATAAGCATGCCACCTTTCTCTTGGGGATTCTTTATCGACTTCCTCCTTCGCCTCCATCGGATCTTTCCTAAAGTCTTTTCGAATCCTCGTGTGCTATGTGCATCATCTCTTTTATTAAAGGATGAATATTATAATTATAAATCACGCTTGGATTGTTTTATTTTCCTTTTAGTTGCATACTTTTTTAATGATTTCAAAAAGGAGAAGAGATATGTGATATTTTTTTATATTATATTATAATTGATATTATGCTTCATTTGGATGTCTCATTTAAGGGGAGTATACTCTTTACTATTCTCCTTATCCTTATCTTCGACATATTGCATAAATTTAGAGAAAGTTTATCAAACGTATGATGATCATGTGATTTTTAATTTTTGATGTTACTTTTTCCATAATATGACATAGTTTTATCATCACTAAAAAGGGAGAGATTGTTGGGTAAAGGGAAATTCCATCTTATTTTGATAATGATAAGACGAATTTATTACTAATGTTATGTTTTAAATGTGTGTTTGATTAATTAATTGTAAAACCAAACTCATTAGTTTTATGCTCAAAACTGCAAGTATACGGATCGTACTTGTAGTAAAGAATGGATATCGATCCCATAAGGATTGTATCTAGATACCCTATTAAATTGACTTTGTTCAAGAAATCAATTTAAACAAATAAAATAAAAATAAATGAGTACAATGAAAGCAAATTGGAAGTAAAAGTGAGCAATACAACCAATCGCCAACACTGCAAACGAAAATTCGGAGAAAATCAAGATTCAAGAATAGGACTTGTTGCTATCCCTATTTGTTTCCCTTTGGTTTAATTAATCTAATTTATATTTGGTCCAAGATTTCCTATATTTTAGCTACCTCTCTTAATGTGCAACTAAATTTCACTAGTTAAATAATCTATGATTAACTTTGGGATCTCTCGACATGCAAAGCCTTTCCTAAATATTCAACTAGATGTGAAGTTATCCTATAGGCAGTATATCAATTTATCGAAATCTCTTCCTAATAAATTAATAAGTTGTTGTCTTTAGCCGAATGCCTTCTCTTGGACTTGGTGGACTTGGAGCAACCCACACCCACGCATGAAGGAGTCCATGCAGGTGGACTTGACCTTGCTTGGTCAACGTGGGAAAGGCTTTCTCAAGCGCCAGATTTGGCCTATGAGGAATTGGAGTTAGTCTTGGTCTATCCACACATCTCATCAGCAGCAAGAGCTTGGAGTCCAAGCTCCTATTCGGGTTCTCTCCATATTTGGGCTTGGCCTTGGTCCTGGCAGGTCTTGGTGGTCCATGCGGGTTGACTATCACCAGTAGCAACAAGTCTTGGTCCATGCGGGTCTTGGTTGGTCCATCTAACAACAAGTCTCCAACGCCAACAGAAAGAGGGAAGCAATTAAACTTTGGAAATTTTTCCTCGATTTGCGTGTTTATCCAAGATTTACTTGGTTATTTCCTTAGTTACTTATTCTTTCATTCTTCAGTTTTCATCCGAATATCAAGCTTCTTTTTTTTCTTTTTTTCTTTTTTATTTCACAACCTTCCAACTTTAATTTTCGATTTCAATTTATCCTACACAATAAATAAATACACCAGTAATATTTAATTCTAATCCAAAATCAATAATTAAGTAATAAAACATAAAATATAACTAAAAACATTAAAATGATCAAAACTTACTCCAAACTAAAACAAAACAATAATGAAGATCATGCTATACAAAAACACAAATAAGTCTTAAAACACAACAATATCAATCTATTATGCAAGAAACACATGTCAAATATTTAGAAAAACCTATACTAATGCACAACTATCAACTTCCCCAAACTTAAACCTTTGCTTGTCCTCAAGAAAAATCAAATACAACCAATCAATTATATCACTTCATTTTCACAAAGATCAAAACATGCAATCCCACAAACTTTTGTCAACTCAATTATCAAGCTAATACATATATCATGACTACTTTTCATTAATGTGCATAAGCAAAATCAACTTATGAAATCATTCCTCAAAGATAAGTATAAATGCAAAATGAATCTTCCTCACAATTTCATTAATTTCTCTCAAGTGTATACGGGTTAGTGTTTTGCTCAAACTTCCTATAGGAAACCACACTATCATAAGCTTGTTAATATACCAATTCTTCTCCACAATGATTACATGCTAAAAATAGTCATAAGGACTTTGTTTCAGGTTATAATGTGGATAGGGTCAAGGTGGGTCAAAAAGGGTTAAAGGTTTCATCACAAGTATTCATAAAGTATCAAGTGCAAAAAGGGATGACAAACATAAACTTCTAAAATATAAAAATGAATAACACTATTACTCCACACTTATTAATGCTACTAAATGTTATTCCTTTTTCTTTTCTTTCTTTTTCTCTTTTTTCTTTTATTCTTTTATTCTTTTCTTTCTTTTGGAACAATAATAAAGAAACAATAAACAAAATAGTAGCTAAATGAAATATACTCAAAGAGTAGCAATATCACTAAACTCATCTCAGAAAAAAAAAATGTTGCCAAAAATCTTAGCTAATACATTACTTAATACTCTACTAAGCATGTGAATGGGTAAGCTAATGTGGTTTTGGGGTTTTTTAATGGAGAAGTTCAAAAAACAAAGAAAAGGTTAAGGCTCAATGGGGTAGAAAGGGATAATAAAAGGTAGGTCATTTAAATCAAAGGTTGACATAAAAAGGGCCTTAATCATCTCTATTAAGCATGCATCTAGTAGACTTAAACCAATTTAAAGCAAGTTCTTAAGGTAATAACCTAAGGAAACATCACACATATAAAGAAATGAAATGAGTATAGATAGAGTCATATAGGCTCAATCCTTACATTGGTTCAAATGAAAATTCATTATGCATCTCTACATTACCTCGTTGCTCAAGTGTCAAGTTCTGAGTAAGCTTATGCAACCAACTACTTTCATTACTTAATATGGTTCACTTTCTACTCGAGTAACCTAATCTAAGTCCAAGCATGCATTTAATCTCATTCTAACTAGCATGATAGAATCTTATGGCAACACAAACCAAAATAATTTAAGTGTGGATCCATTACTTACACAAAATAATACCCTAATATGCCTAAAAAATTCATCCTAAAAAACAAAATGCAAATAATGCAAACACAAATGCATAAATGAAAAGACTACCAACTTCCCCACACTTCAACAACACATTGTCCTCAATGTGGAAAGGAAAACATTAAAACTCAACAAACACACAGAAAAAACATAATAGAAAAAGATTAAGGGTTAGAATGGCTTATGATGGTATCCGTCATTCCAAGGTGTAGGAAATCTTCTTTCTTTAGTCATCTAACAAGCTATGATGCACAATAAATCTTCAAGCTTTATGCAATTTACACATCAACCTATCTTATAAACATCAAAGACTTAAACATTAGTAAGAATAATGTTTTGTCATCATCAAAACAC
>JAOXYD010000002.1:16245300-16259100 GCA_028565735.1 Pinacopodium congolense | reverse complement strand
ATTATGATCTCCATCATAATTTCATTTGTAATACATATTTATCCCATGGACTTTATCTTATACATTAGTTAATTAAAAAATTATGTACAAGATAAATAATGCCTTTAATAAATATGTCATAATTCTACAATCAATTGATTGGCTGCAGGACATAAATCACAAATGAAAGAAACAAAAAATATATAATGATATTCCTTTTATAAAAATGGAAAGAAATACCTTTTTATTCAAATTTTATGAGGCCTAGATTGAGTCTTGGTTCATCTAAAAACTGGTTTATTTCCAGATTAAACTATTTCTACAAAACAAAAAATTAGGAGGAGCCAAAACATTATTTAGAAACACTTAGATGCATGTCATTTGTAGTAATATTTAAAAAATGTTTACCCTTTTTTATTTCAAGAATTATGTCCTCCAAGGACACATGATGCAAAGTAGTAGGTCCATTTAGTGTAGGCATAATCAAGTTGTTTTTTTTTTATTAAAAAAGGACACTCACGTTAAAATTGGATCATATTTCAATTACGAGTTTAGATGAAAACAAAGTTGAAGGAACATTCATTTTATATTTTCTAAAAATGGTTTGAGAAGGCAATAGTTGCTAATTTATGTCTCACCACTATGTTGGAGTTCACATGGGCTAAAAACGGGGAGGAGTTCTCATTCACTGTAGGTTTCTGTCTCTCTAATAGTTGTCTTAGTTTTCATCTTCCTGACTTTGCTACTTTATATATAAGCTTTAGTCATTTTATTCCTCCTAAAGCATTATGTTTTATCCTTTTTTTAAAATATTATGTGAACTTTGTGTCATCATGTTGATCCATTCTTTCTCCTATTAATGTTGTTTTGGTCCTGTTTATTTTTCACTATATTTGAGAAAACTTTTTTATAACATTAGGGCCTTCGTATTGAACAACCAATTTTCCTCTTTGTTCTTCTTGGACAGGAAATATTTTCTTTAACACTAAATCTCCAAAAGAGGATATATGTTCTTTTACTTTTTAATCATACACTCAAGCCATCCTTTTTGGATATAATTGGCTATGGAAAATTACTGACATCATCCTTTCTGCGATAAATTGAACTACTAATATCTCATTTTGTCCCATTAATCTTTTTGGAGTTTTATCTTCATTTTGGAGATGAAGTGATGATATTTCAACTTCTGTAGGAACAACAGCTCTAGTCCTATAATGTAATATTACGATGTTGCTCCAGTCTACATTCTAATCATTTTAAAAAGCATGAAATGCATATGAAAATATGTCATGGCAATCTTGATATGTGATCATCATTGTCTAAATGATTTTTTTATGTAATTATTTTTTAACTACCAATGCTCTTTTCATTTGAGGTTGATTAAGTGAAGAATTCTAATGTTGGACTTTGGACTATTCACACAACTTCTGAACTTATGTAACATTCAAGTTGGGAGCACTAACAATAATAATCTTGATGATATCTCATTCACGAAACTTCCTGAAGACCTTTTTTGTGACTTATGACTATGAAGCATCCTCAATCTATTTGGTAAAATAATTAAAGGAGACCAAGATTAAGTTATGACCATATGATGCTAGTGGATTAATTGGAATGGTGAAATCAATTTCCTAATTAAAAAATGGCTAAAATAAAATTTTTCTACGTAAGGATGAGGTTAGTAGATGCTACTTGTCCACATAGATTTGGTGTAAGTGATATTTTCTTAGAATTGACTAATCTGGCTGGTCGTGGTCAGTTTTAATAAATTATTATTATCATTATAATATATATATACATAGTCGGTGGTTATGGATGGTCATGTGTCGCTGGCCATGTAATTTTTCCCTATTTTCTTATGTCTTAAATGTAATCTCTCTCTAGAGTTTGGCAAAAATGTCCTTATGCCCATGAGGATGAGTTGTACAAAGCCCTTCCTGCACTTCTTTCTAAATTTGGTTTACTTAATCACTGCTAATGAAATAAAGAAGAATACCATCATCGTTTGTTCTATATGACACTTATCCACTTAGAAAAAAATTTATTGTGAGTCTCCTTAATTTTTCTTCACTAAAAAAATTTCCCTAAAAGATATTCATTATTTTGTATGTAATTCTTGTTGTAGTGCCATGGATTCCCATCAAGCTCAACTTCCATCACAAAACAATACGTTCACATCTTGCCTTAATTTGGAGAACTTGATGTTATGATTCTGTACTAATTTTTGCCTTGCCAAAAGAGTTATTAAGGCAACACAAATTTTATTTATATCTATATTTAGATGAAGGTATTTAATTCAGCCAAATTCTTTACTTAAATAAGTGATATATTTTTATAACAGATAAGTTTCAAATCTCTAGTTTCCATTCTTCTTTCATTGAGTAAATGATCAATTTCAAGCCAACATAGACTCTAAACCTCTTGATATTCATTTCTATAGCTACATGAAGTCTATTGACACAAGATTTTTATTGCACTAGATTTTTAATTAATTTAACCTTTGGTTTTATTACTTTATGAAATATTCTCCTTCTTTTGAGATTAATACAACTCCAATATGATTGCTAATGACATTGATTCCATCGTCAAACTTTTTTTTCCAGATGTCATATTTTTACTCAATTTCCTCATCTACTTGAATAATAATGATAATCTCATAAGGAAATTCAAACTTTAAAACCTTATAATAATCACCAATAGTTTTTTTAATTTTATATTAACACTATTCTTTTAACTGGCTTTGATTCATAAAGATGATGTAAGGCCCAAAGGCACTCAAGAGGGGAAGGGATGAATTAAGTGATTAAAAAATTTTAAATTAATAAGCTATCCTTCTAATCCAACTAAAAAACATGTAATCACTAAACCAATATTGTATCTAAAATGATATGGAAAAGTAATTGAAAAATTTGATAAAAAATAAACCAATAATCTATCCACACAATAAGTATTAAGAAGGAAATAAGGGTAAAGAAAGACATCAAATTTATAGAGGTTTGCTTACACAAAAAATATACTATGTCCACTCCCAAAAACTTATTAGAAATTCCATTAACAAAACAAAAAAATTATAATCTTTTTCTAAGGTGAAGAGTTACCTTATAACATACAATATTTTTTTAAAGGTGAAGAGTAGCATTTTGAAAAAATGTTTTATGGGAAAGAGTAGCCTTTACAAGACATAATCAACCAAATAACCCAATAATCCCCCTACAAGTAAATAAATAAACCTAAAGAGGTGTTTCATGGTAGGGTTACTCGTAGACCACCAAATAATAAAGTATACCTAATTAATTTAACTAACTATGTAGTAGGACAAGTTAGGGTCATCCCACAAAGAGTTAGAGGGAGTTTTAGCTATTCCTAATGTTGCGTTAAAAGAAAATAAAAAGAAACATCTTGAATTTTTGGAACTTAAAAACAAATACAAAAGATACCAAATGAAAACAAAACAACAATAAAGAATGGCAAAAAAAAAAAAAGAAAAAAAAGAAAAGAAATAGACAACAGCAAAAGAAAGCTGGGTAGAAGATATATCCAAGATTTTTGATTTATAATTGATTATAAAAAATATATATTATGTGCTTTATCTAAGATACTAGCCTATGGATCCAAACAAAATTCTTGAATCCTAAGTTAACCTAATTTTAGATAAATCTAACAATCTCTGAAAATATCCCTAACTGTGTGACAACCAAGAACAAGCTCTAAAGATTTAGCGGCATAACAGCATTAAACATTAGGGAATGATTCGCCTAAGCCACGATCTTGTAAGTTCAGATTGTATAACTTAGAGAATTGAAATCCTAAGTTAATTAGTTAAGCTTACCTACAAAACCAATTAACTTATTGCTACTAGTGAATTTCACTAATGACAATTATGGATCAAAAGCTATATCTTAACAATTAAACTAGAAATTAAGCCTAGATGAATAATCTTATGAATAAATCCCTAATTCATGGCATTATTCTAGAATTCCAATTCAATCTTAATTTAAAACACAATGCATAATTGATTTCAAGTCAATTACCATAATTTTAAGTCCAAAATCCCATTAATATCCTCTTAACTAAAGGAAATCTAATATAACAAAATGAAATTATGAAAACAAAAAATAAATGAACAAAAAATGTACTAAAAAAGAAAATAAAGGAACACTATTAGAAATATGAACAAACCAATCTATTACCAAAATCTTAAGGTTCATATAATAAAAAGGCATAAAACATAACATATACATAAGAAAATAAGAAAAACACGAATAGCATTAATGGAATGTTTAAACAGATCAAAAATAGGGTATTTGATATGGATGCAATTTATAGTATTTCTATATGTGGTTCAATGCCATTTCATCCCTATTTTGTTGTTTAAATGCTTAATTTGTGTTCCTTTTGCATTTACATGCAGATTTGAACTTAAGGTATAAATACAAGTTGAAAGGGCCAAGTTTTAAGTAAATATTGGAGTACAATTGGAACCAGAAGAGGTGTGGAACCAATTTTTAGACTTAGAGAATTGTGTTATGAAGTTCGAAACCAAATTTCAAGGGCATATAACAAGCCATGAAGAGCAAAAAATAAAAAGAATATGACAAGCTCAGTTGAACATCGATTTTGGTATAGGTGACTTCAATGATGCATTAGGTGTAAGTTTAAAGCTAAGATTACTTTTAAATTTTTTTCGGGTGCAAGAGAGCATGTGAGGAGCATACAAACCAAATTTCATGGCAATTGAAGCTATATAGAAGGAGTTATAGTATAAAAGGTGAAAGGGGTAGAAACTGTCAAATTTTGGGACGAAAACGAAAATTGTAAAATGATTTCGTTTTTATGATTCTTATGGGAAAATTTGACCAAATTACTTACACAAGATCTCCAAAACCCTACTAGCCCTCCAGGACATATATAAGGGGTATAAAAAACATGAGATAGGGCAGCCCTTACATTTTTTAAGCTCTCTTTCTTGTTCTTACTCATTTTCCTTGTTTTCTTTGTGTTTTTTGTTGGAATTGGCTTATAATTTGATTTCTTTTCTTGTAGTTTCCTATTTTAGGTAGCTTGATACTCTAAATATTATTCTTCGATAGTTTAATTTCTATCATTTGTGGATTTATAATTTTTATGATGTTTAGAATGAATTTTTAGTGAACTTGGAGCTTGAACACCTTGGATAATGTATAGGTTCATATATATATATAGCAATAGATACATGTTTTGTAATTTTTAGCTTTTAATTTGGGTATTTGAGCTTGATTAATTGCTTTTGTAGGTTTTCCTAGGTTTTATTTTTATGAATTAATGGCTTATGCTATGGATTATCAGTTCATATTTAATGTTTTTGTGTGGGTTTTGCTTTATAATTGAATATATGTATATTTTAAGATTTTAATGTGTGTAATTTCAGTTTTCAATCTGTTTTAGGTGTTTTGAATTTTCTATATTAGGTTAATTTTATTGGGCTCTTTGAAATTGGGTGTGATTAGTTGCTAATTATCTTAAATTTATGTTAGATTAGATGTTGAATTGGGTTTTTCCTTTGATGTCTTTAATTTTCTAGCTTTTTGTATGTTATTTTCTTGTGCTTTATTTTATTTTTCCAGCCTTTCTTTTATTTATTTTATTAAGTTTTTTAATACTTGCTTTAACTATTTTAATTATGTTTAGCTAGTTTAGTCTTGGGTTGGAAGTTAAATATGGAATTTTTGATGAATAATTGTGAGAATTGACTACGAATTGAATGGGCTTTGTGATTTAGGTTAGGATTGAATCGAGATTCCACATAAATGTCATGAATTAAGGATTAAGTATTAAGGCTTAAGATTAGCTACCCTAGGTATGATTCTTAGTTTGATTGCTAGCATTGAGTCATGTAATATGTAATTATCCTTGGTGATTTCCATAAGTGGCAATAGGTTAAGCAGGTTTGTAAGTAAACTTACCTAATTAATCTAGAATTCTCTAAGTTACATGGTTGAAGCTTGTGTGATCATGGCTTAGATTAGTCGTTCCCTAGTTTGTTAATGCTATCGCGTCGTTAAATTTAGAGAGCTTATTCTAGGTTGCCTCATGGTTAGGGGTAGGTTTTTTATGGTATAGGACCTATCTAAATTTATAGGAACTGAGGGTTTGAGAGCTTGTTCGAACCTATAGAAAATCTTCTTAGACCAATCACAATCTATCTGTTTTGAAGATCAATTATAAGGCTATAATCCCAGATTTATCTTTTACCTGACTTTTCGTATTTGTTATTTGTTTCTTGTCTGTTTGCTATTGTTTTGTTAATTTTCTTTAATATTTAGTTTAATGTTTCTGTATCTAGGGTTTTCTTTCCTTTTTATTTTCCTTTTTAAGTAACATTAGAATAGATTTAGCATATCCTAACTCCTTGTGGGATCAACCCTGACTTGCCATAGCTACTAGTTATTTAGTTAGATAAATTTATTATTTGGTAGCTTGCGACGAGCTTGACTAGTATTTAAACTCCAAACAACACATAAAATACTTAGCTAAAGATATTAAAGCAAAAAAGAAACAAAATTTAACTTAAATTCTAAAGAATAAGAATAAAAACTAAGAAAATGAGATGATTCTCCAAGAAGGTGTTGTAGCTGGTAGAGGATGGCTTCTTTTGAGTTTTAGGAACCCTTTTATAGCCCCTCCAAATAGGGCAAATAGAAGAATAATGAAAATACCTATTTTCCTTATTTTTTTTATAAGCAGTATGCTAAACATGGGTTACGGGGGACTTAAACAACAACGTTTGAATGGAGCGTTTAAGTCCTATATTTTGATAACTTTTGTCTCTCTTTGCTTTTTTTGCTTTAACTCCTCGTACGCACCTCCGATTACCATCACATTATGTATGTAAGCTTCGTACATGATGCTCTTGCACCCTATAATTTTTAAGATTAATCTAAATTGTAAAAGTGCGCCTAATACATCACTGGAATCACCTGCACCAAAACTGATGATTATTTGAGCTCCTCTTGCTCTCTTTGCTCCAATTTTACTCTAAATCCTCCCAAAATTTGGCCTTTGAATCCAAAACATGTGTAAAAACCTCCTATCTATAAATCAATACATTATGACCCAATTTGAGCACTTTTTCATTAAAAGTAAGGATGAATCCTTATGAAATTACCTAATAAAACATAAGAAAACATATCCTTATCATTTCAATTAAAGCTAAGGACTCTTGCTTTCAATAAATGATATGATGAAACTATGATGCATTTGAAAGCTTAAAAAAATTTATAATGGTAGAATTGATGCACTAAAACTTGTATATATATATATATATTATGGAAATTAAAATGAAAAACGATATAAACCAAATATGGATAGTTTTGATATATGTGAATGTAATTGCTTCGAAACACCAAAATAAACCTATAAAAATTCACTTAAATGATCAGTTAAACCCTTGAGAACTTTTTAAAAAATAATATAGCAATTTAGAAGCATAAATTTTGGATTAGATTGCCCAAATATGTGAAGAAATTATAAAACATGCAAAACTAGATAGTGATGGTGTTTATGAATTTATAAGCATGATCTACCAACAAAACCACTCAATCTTGCATGAAATTAATCTATGAAACTCTTGGACACTTAAAAGAACTAATAACAGCAAATTTAAATACCTATACATAGATTTATATGGCTAAAATTGACATTAATGTGATAGTAGGGAAAAAGAGATAGTTTTGATATAATTGAAGGTTTAGGCTTGAAACAAATAAAATAGGCCTAAAAGAGTTCAAACCTTTGATTACAAAAATTCTAGAACACTTAAACTAACAAAAAACGATAATTTCACACACTAAAAAATAGATTAATATAGCTAGAATTGTGAATAAAACAAGAATTGAGAAACCAATAACCATTTCGATATGTCTAGAAAGTTAAGCTCAAAATAGATGAAATAACCTTCAAAATATTAGAAAAAAATAAAAAAAACTCTTAGAAACTTATGCAAATAGAAAATTTCAAATTTTCATACCTAGAAATCGATCAAAATAGTTAAAGAAGAGTTTAAACCAAGAATAGCAAGAATAGTAAAAACTTAACAGCTTTAAGGAGTTCATGATTTTTGATCTTGACACTTTTTTCTTGAGCATTTGAGGGTGATAAAATCATTTTTAAATGTCGAATTTATTTTTAGGAAGGGTTTAGAGATGTTAGGAGACTAAGCTCTTCATTTAGGAGACAAAAAGGCATAAAAACTTGAACTTTAGAGATAGCTTTAAATAATTTGTGTTCTTGGAGCTTCGATCAAGGTTTTCGAGTGCTTAAAAAATTGAAGTAAAAACTCTAGTGCATATTGAGACCTTAAGCAAAATGTGTATGAAGATTTTGAAGTAATAAAAACATATTTGAGCACTGAAAAATCAAATGAAATGATGATAACTTAAATTTAGACAAATTTTAAGTATGTCAACAAATGAACTTAATCCAAATGAATTTCAACTCTAAAATTTCAAACAAAAGAACCAAAAAAATTATTTAACTATCCAAATATTTTCCTAAAAATAATTAAGACTTTAGTTAAGTTTTAAAACATAATTGGAACTATATGAATTTCCAAAATGTTTTAATGATTAATAATTGATCTTATAATGAAAATTTATGCAACTTTTTAAAAGATTTATGTAATGCACGATAAATTTGAGTCCTTAGATCAATTAAACATTAAGTAAAACTTAAACACACATTTGAAACAACCTAACTAAGGTGTTAAAGCTACCATATCCCTTGTTCTTCCATTAACTTCAATTTTGGCTTTCAAGCTCAAGCTTTCGACATTAAATTCATTATGAAATACACTTATCTTGAAAATCCATAATGTCAACTTAAATCATTAGTAAGAAAAGATGTTTGTTATCATCAAAACAAAGATTGGATCCTCCCTTGGTTCAATAATCTCCCCTTTTTGACAATGTTAAAACACGTGATATTATGGAAAAAAATAAACTATATTCCAAATAACAAATAATAGCATAAAATAACCAAACATCTCATATCTTCAAAAAGAGCCAATTCCTACCAAAGCTCCGCCTTAGTTCATGCATTAAAACAATTTAAACTGCCTATCAATACATGCATTAATGCATGTTGGAGCAATAAATCCTAAAAGGGGACAATTTAAATTACAAAAACGAAATCACGTATATCTCTCCCCTTTTTGACATTATAAAAAAGAGTGAAAACATGCGACAAAACATTAAGTAAATGGGATTAACATACATAAACATATAATAAAAGAGATGCACTATCTATCATGCCTAATTTTCTTCTAATCATACAAAACCTATCCTTGTTCATTAGTTTGGTAAAGATATTATCTAGTTATTGGTGAGTACCTACAAACTCTAGTTCAGTATCACCATTATGCACATTATCTCATATAAAATGATGTCTTATGTCAATATGCTTAGTTCCTGAATATTGTATTGTGTTTTTAGTTAAGAAAATGGAACTAGTGTTAACATACTTAATAGGAATCTTAATAGGCTCCATGCCATAATCTTTAAGTTGTTTCCTAATCTAAAATACTTGTGCATAACAACTACCAGTCATTATATATTCTACTTCGGCGGTTGATAAAGCTATCGAATTTTCTTCTTACTAAACCATGAAACCAATGCATCATCTAGAAATTGGCAAGTGCTAGAAGTGCTCTTTCTATCTAATAAGCTACTAGCATAATCTGCATTTGAATAATCAACTAAAACAATGAATGCATTCATAGAATAGATTTTGATTAATTTCTAAACCAAACTCAGTTTTACGCTCAAAATTTCAAGTATACGGGTCATAACTTATAGTAAAAAGCAGATATCAATCCCATGGTGATTGTATCTAGACACCCTATAGATTTAGCTTACACTTTGTTTAAGAAACCAATTTAAAAAAATTTAAAAAGATAAGTAAATGAAAATAAACTAAAGATAAAAGAAACAATGCAACCAAAGTTAAAACAACAAACTGAAGCTAAAACAAAATTAAGAATGAAATTAGGACTTCTCGTTATCCCTATTTTTTCCTCTATAGATTGTTGATTCAATTTATGTTTGACCTAAGCTTTCCTAATATTTTAGGTACCCTCTCTCAAGGTGCAACTAAATGTCACCAGTTAAATAATCTAGGATTAAATTTGGCATCTTTCGACATGCAAAGCCTTTCCTAACACGAATTACCTAACTCACTCTCTCGATTTTTTGTAAGGTTTAAGTTCAATAGACAACACAAAAATTTAATATATTAAATCAACAACCAAAGGTTAACAAATATTTCAAACAAATCCTAAAAATACTTTAGCCACTCATAATAGAAACAAGTTCAACAACACCCATATTCTCCAAAATCCAATACACATTTAGAAAAACACAAATAAACTAAATACAAAGATGATGATCTTCCCTTTTGTGTCCTAAACTCTGGAAATGGATGCTTGAATGGAGCTCTTGATGGCTTGACTCTGGTGGTTTGCTTCTTTCTTGGCGAGGAAGACACGTCTGGATGAATCGCCTGTTGGCTGTGCTCTCTCCCGACTCTCTTTAATATTTTTGTGACTTTTGCCTTTTATACTGTGTTTAGAGCTGCTTAGGGTTCAAGATAATGAAGCTGATCATTTCTTTTATAACTTATAATAAAATGCCGTTGTCCAAGTCGTAAAACGCAAGAGAATAAAGCTGGAGCCTTTCCTCAGTCAACCGACCATCACCATTTCGTCAATTGACCTTCCTTGTTTCTTTATTCAATCAACCGATCTTCACTATTCGGTCAACTAAACTTCCCTGATTCTTTATTCAATCAACCAACCTTGACCATTCAACCGATTGACCTTCTTTGCTTCTTGCCATTCAGTAGACTGATCCTGGCCATTTGGTTGACTGACCTCTTCTTATTTGAATATGAAAGTATGAGTTCTCTTATTGCTCCAATCTTACTCCACATCAACCTAAACTTCTTTCAAATTGATCCTAACTCAATTCCAAAGATTGTAATTCTCCAAACCTATATCAAAATGTTCAAGACTTACCCTAAATCAACAACAAATATGAAAGAATCACAAAGAGGATCATGCTAAACTAAAACACATAACATAAGTCCTTAATCACAACAAGTTTAACCTAAAATGCGAAAGAATACATGCCAAATATTTAGAAAAACACATAATAATGCATAACTATCAACCTCCCAACACTTAAATCTTTACTTGTCCTTAAGTAAAATCAAACACAACCATTCAATTCCATCACTTCGTTGTCAGAAAGATCAAAGCATGCAATCCTACAAACTTTAGCCAACTCAAGTATCAAGCTAATATATACATCATGATTACTTTTTATTAGTGTGCATAAACAGACTCAGCTTATGAAACCATTGCTCAAAGATAAGTACAAATGCAAAATGAATCTTCCTAACGATTTCACTCATTTCTCTCAAGTGCATGTTGATTGTAAAACAAACTACTAGCTTTATGCTCAAAACTGCAAGTATGCAAGACATCACTTATAGTTAAGAATGGATTTTGGTCCCATGAGGATTGAGTTTAGTCACCACTTAACTTAGATTCTACTTTGTTTAAGAAATAATTTCATATATTAATAAACTAAAAAATAAAATAAACTTAATTAAACTAGTAATAACAGCCAATTGAGAAAAAGTGCAGGAATTTGATAAGTAGGGTTTAAGATTAGGAGTCGTTCTATCCTTATTTTGCTTCCCTCTTCACTTAATGATCTAATTTTGTTTGACCCAAGAATTTCTAATGCTTAATTACCCTCTCTCAAGGTGTAATTAACTGTCCCTAGCCAAATAGATTAGGATTAATTATGCTATCTCTAGCCTTACTAAATTTTCCTAACCATTCAACTAGATATTAAGCAATCTTATAGGTAATTTTCAACAAATAGCCAAGATCTTTCTTCAACTACTTGCAAAAACTTGAACATGTATAGGTCTATTAGGAGCCAACTCTCGTTGTACTAACTAACACAATTACCCAACTCACCCTCTTGATCTATTGCAAGGCTACCCAACTTACTCTCTCTATCTATTGCAAGGTTTAAGATCAATACATATCATAAACAACCATTCATTGAATCACAAATCAAAAGTTCCACATTATAGTTCAAGAACAACTCTTATAAAATGGTTAACTACTCATAATCACAAACAATCCACCAAAAATCATGTTTTCCATGATAAAAAGTAATAAAGAGAAGAAGAAAAATAAACTAGATGGACTCTTGAATATCTTTCCTTCACTATAAGAAAGCTGGGAAACTTAGGTGTTGTGATGTCTTGATGATTTCCAAGGAAGATGATGCTTTCTTTTTTTGGGTGCCACCAAAAACCTCTCTTTTTGAGTCTTTTGGATGTTGCCTAATCAATGTTGGAGGCTCCTAGGGTTTTGAGTTCTTAAATATGTCCAAAGGAGGGTCCAAATACCTAAAATCCCAGGTTTGACTCATCCAGGCATCGGTCCTACTGTCACGATCATGGCCTGTGATGATTTTGATAGAGAGCACATAAATAGTGAATGTCACAATCGTGACCTGATTCTTGTACCCTCGAGAACACTTCACTCTTTTAATCATAAATTCTTATCCGGACCTTCGATTAACTTGAAATTTGAGCTGGAGACTCTTAACATCTTGATCTTCCTCTACACCAATTTGCATGATCATCTAAGCTCTATAAATCTTCTAATAAGCCATTAAATTCACCTATAAAATATCCAAGTCTGAAATTCTTATACTTGCAAAATCAACCAACAAAGTGCATCAAACTATCCCTTAAATAAGCTCAAAATCCATCCTTAAACACAACATAAAATAAAGAAACACTTAAATAATTCAAGGATCATGCAAAGATGCAAAAGATGAAAAATATGAAAAAAATTAAAGCAAAAACACATAAAGAAACACTTAAAACACCTAAAAGAAACCTAGAAACATAACGTAAAAGCACACTTATCAATGCATTTGGGTTAGTGTTTCACTAAAACTTCCTATAGGAAACCATGCTATCATAGGCTTGTTAATACATCAATTCTTCTCCACATTGATTACATACTAAAAATAGATCATAAGGACTTTGTTTCAGGCTGTAATGAGATTAAGGTTATGGGAGGTCAAATAGGTTTTTAAGGGTTCATCACAAACATTCATAGACTACAAAATGCATAAAAGGATGACAAAGATAAACTTTTGAGATATACAAATGAATAACACTATTACTCCACACTTATTAATGCTACTAAATGTTATTCCTTTTTCTTTTGTTTCATTTTCTTTTTTTCTTTTCTTCTTCTTCTTCTTTTTCTTCTTTTTTTCGATAACAAGGAAACAATAAACAAAATAGTAGGTAAATGAAATGTGCTCAAAGAGTAGCAGTAACACTAAACTCATCTTAGAAAAAAAATATGTAGCCAAAAATCTCAACTAATGCATCACTTAACTTTCTACTAAGCATGTGAATAGGTAGGCTAATGGGGTTTTGGGTTTTAAAATGGGGCATTTTTAAGAAAGCAAAAGGTTAAGGCTCAATGGAGGTAGTAAGGGATAATAAAAGGTAGGTTGTTTAAGCCAAAGGTTAACCTAAAAAAGGGCCTTAATCATTTCTATCTAGCATGTATCCAGTAGATTTAAACTGGTTCAAAGCAAATTCTGAAGGTAATTACCTAAGGAATCATCACACATATAAAGAAATAAATTGACTTTAAATGGAATCATATAGGCTCAATCCTCACATTGGCTCAAATGAAAATTCATTATGCATCTCTACACTACCTCATTGCTCAAGCAT
>JAOXYD010000002.1:16222687-16245200 GCA_028565735.1 Pinacopodium congolense | reverse complement strand
ACAAAATCAGACCTTATTACATGCGTTCAGACTCTCCTAAAACATTAAAACACAAATCCAAAGGTAATGGTCTAGGCCCTTCAAAACTAAGGCACGTTACCCTAGGCCTGGACCATTACATGTTTAAGAAAGTAAAATAGTTAATAATTTATTTTGTAAATTAATTTTATTTTTAATAAATCATAAATTTAATTGTCCCAAATTTCATATTAATAAAATTGAAAAACAAAAAGAGTAAATTGTAAGACTGTTATACAAGAAGGTTTTATTTGTGGACCATTAATAAATTTGCTATACTAAAGTTAGTTTAAATAAGACACGAATAAAAACTAAACTTACGCTAATATATTTTAGATCAGGCACATTATCCCATGCCGGTCGAATCAAGTAAGAAAATGAAATATATTTAAGATTTCGAGTATCGATTCCACGAGGAAGTTTATAGGATGTAAATACTAGGTCAATTGGATTACAATTATCTAGAGAATACTCAGCTTTATGATTTAAAAAAAATAAATAACTAAAATCTAAAAAGCCTAAAAAAATTCTAATCAATTGTAAAAGAGCTACCTATTGTTTTTCTTAAATTATTCAGTTAAGTCTTAGTAGTTGATGATTTAATTGATGGATTGGTGATGCTTAATCTAAGGTCTTCTCTAAATTAAGGCAGCGTTATGGTTAAGACGCTGACTTATCTCTATTAGTCATATCTTGGGGTTTGGTTATACCTCAGACTTAGGTAATAAGCTTAAAGCTTAGGAAGTTTAGTTCTAAATTATCCTAATTTAAGACCAACACCCTCATGATTAACCCATCTTTAGTTAGTTCATTAATTTAAACTACGTTGTTTATTCACTTTTTTAATAACCTAGGTAGAGACTGTCGGATTCTAGATTATCTGACAACAATATCCTAAGTAATCAGTTTAGGACAAGCATTAAACATTCAATAAAAAAAGATTAATTCACTAATCATGCATTAATCATAAATTAACACAATTAATCATCAATAAACAGATTCAACATGATAACTTAATTGGAATTAAACATTAACCACAAAAATTAATTAAACATATGATAAATATAACTTAAGCAATAATAGTTTGATTAATTCAAAATAACAATAATAATACACGAAATTAAAAGTTTAGAATGAACCAAATCACATCTCTAGATGGTATTCTAACTCTGAACTACGTGATTATAGTTGTTAGAACTCCAAACAACCTGAAAATCTCAAATTACAAAAGAAATAAATAAATAAAAAACTAAGACTACTTTGAGATGAAAAATAAGGTGTTTTGATCCTAAAACTGATACTTAAAATGCTTGGGAGAGGTCCCTTTATATAAGGATGATGTTGAGGATTTAGGTAAAAAATGACTGTTGCACGTTCATTAACGACACCTTGCTGTCTATTAACGACATCCTATTCATCCATTAACGTGACCTTGGAAGGGTGCCGTTGATGATCAACGTGACCCTAGAAGGGTGTCGTTGATGGTTGACTTTTGACAAAACTTCTATCTTTTTACTACAATCTCTATCTTTAAACTGCCTCCTGCAAAGTAAACATAATAACATATAAATGGAATTTAAGTACTAAAATAGGGTTAAATTAATATCAAATAACATCCGAAAATACTATAAAATTAATCCCTAACATATATATATATATATTATGAAAATCTTTATTTGCATCCATATGCACTTTAGAATAATATACTTAAAATTAAAGGGGTTAGTTCAACTTATAAAAAGATAATATATTTAAAATTAAAGGTATTATTTAAACTTATAAGAAAGAAATATTTAGCATGTACTTAATAATTAAAAAAGAGAAAAAAATAATTACAAATTTTTATTATTATCAACACAACTTCTACAAAAGATAAACTTCATTATTGCCTATATACATATATACATAAAAAAATAAAAACTAAAATTAATACAAAAATTGATTTAATATATTAATCCACTCATGATAAGAATAGTTTAAAAATCGTGACTTTTCAATTTCAATTGAAAAGTTGTAGTATTTTAAATATATGTATAAAAACCTATAAATTTAAAATAAAAGTGATGATAATGTTCATCCAGAAAATAATATAACTAGGAAGGAAGAATGAAAATATGATTGGAACAAAAAAATTTTTGATTGAAAATTCTTTAATCTGCAGAAATCTAGAAGTAATTCATAAGTGATTATTTCTATTTATAATGCATATAGATGAAAAGATCTTATAATAATCTACATGATTTTAAAGTTTTTTTTGCTAACATTAGCATTAGATTAGGATTTAAAATACATATTAATTTTTTAAAATAATAGTAGATAAAATTTATATGAAATGTAATTAATCTGTGTCACATTTTTATTCTTTGAATTACACTGCACAATTGAATTTAACATGAAGTAGAATTTATGTATTCGTCAAATCATATTACATATATGCAAGTATATATATATATATATGTACATGTATAAAAAAAGAAAACTAAAAAAAGATATAATCATTTTTTCATAGAAAAGTTTGATAAAGATTTTTTTTTTCATACCAAGAGCTATATTAAAGACAATATTTTTTTAGTATAGAAAAGTAACTATCATATCTTTTTATTAGGATCTTATTAATTATCCTCACCAATTTTAGTATTTTCATGGTTGAAAAATAATCCATATTCCATAATCCAAGTATAGAATGGATTGTATAGTCTAAGGATAAGAGTATAGAAGGAGAAGTTAAGCAATTCAAAATAAAAAAAGTATTCGTGTCAAAAGTACTAAAAAAAACTAGTTGGAAAAAAGAACGTGAATCTCCTATGAATGTTGATGTGCCCTTCAATCCACTTTTTTTTCTTCCATTTTTCTATGGTTTCTGTGATTTTTATAAGTCACCAATGAGAGATAACAAATGGCGGTGAAACCTTCCTTCCAACAGCAATAGTTCTCGATTGACAGAGATGAATCTTTGTTATTATGTATTTTTTTTCTTGGATTGTGATTGTTAGAGAAATATGAGAGATTAATGGACAAGAATAATTTTGATGAATTTGAAAAACTATTTAACTTGTTTTACACTCAAAATTGCAAGTATATAGGTCGTAACTTGTAGTAAAGAACGAATATCGATCCTATAAGGATTATGCTTAGACACCACTTAATTCAGGTTGTACTTTATTCAAGACCCAAATTCAAATAATAGTGACTGAAAAACAAACTAAATCAAACAACTAGCAATGAAAAAATAGCATAATAAAAGTGCAGAAACTTGGAACTTAAGATTTGAGATTATAGATTACTTTTTCCATAACTTGTCTCCCTCCTACCTTATTGATTAAATTATGCCTCACTTGAGATGTCTTAATATTTCAATTACCCTCTCTCTAAGTGTAATTAAATGTCCCTACCTAAATTAAATGGCAAGAGTTAAGCAATCTCTCAATCTATAAAACCAATCCACTAATTTAATTAGTTATGAAGTTATCCTATGAGTAATAAACTAATTAGCCAAGATCTCTCTCTAACTAATCACTTGACTTGATCAAATGCAAGTCAATAAGGTGCCAACTCTCATTGTATAGCCCTACATAAATTACCCAACTCAATTTCTCAATATATTGCAAGGTATAGTTTCAACATTCATCAAAAGCATTTATTCATTCAAAACAACAACGTAGGAGTTTAACAAGTAGTTCAAAAGTAATCTCTACAATATATTCAGCCACTTATAATGTCAATAATACTCTTAACTACTACAAAATCCATAATAAATACAATAAAAGAGAAAAAGAAACAAAAATTAGATGAAATAAACTTCTCCTCTTCTTTGCCTAAATCTGGAAAATCTGGGTGTTGATGTGTTTCTTACTAAAAATAGAGTGATGATCTTGATTTTCCCCTCTCTTTAGCTTTAAAACCTGTTTTTCGCTCAAGGAGGAATGTTTTTTCTTTATTCTCTGGCAGTCCTAGGGATGCGTGCCCTTTTTATATGACATATCAAGTCATAACACCCTAAAAATAAGTGAACCCTGCCGATCCCATAATCATGGGAATTAGACCCCATCCCACGATCGTGGATTCTTATTCTTCAGCTCCTCCACTTCTCTTTTCCTCTTTTACACCCTAGCTCAAACACAAAGATGTTCATGCTCCATTCCTACACCAAAATGATCAATTCTTACCATAAACAAACATTAAACATGAAAGAACAACCATAAAGATACACACAAAATAAGTCATAAAACATAATAATTTGAACCTAACATGCAAGAAACACATGCCAATTTGCTTAGGAAATCACACGCAAATATACAACTATCAACTTTCCTACACTTAAATCTTTACTTGTCCTCAAGCAAAAATGAACACAACTAATCGCTTCCATCACTTCATTTTCACAAAGATCAAAACATGCAATTCCTTAAACTTTAGTCAACCCAAGTGTCAAGCTATTACACATATCATAACTACTTTTCATTATTGTACATAAGCAAACTCAACTTATGAAACCATTGTTCAAAGATAAGTATAAATGCAAAATGAATCTTCCTCACAATTTCACTCATTTCTCCCAAGTGTATACGGGTTAGTGTTTCGCTCAAACTTCCTATAGGAAATCACACTACCATGAGCTTGCTAATACACCAATTCTTCTCTACATTGATTACATGCAACAATAGATCAAAAGGACTTGCTTCAGGTTATAATGTGGTTAAGGTTAAGGTTAAAAAGGACAAAGGGTTCATCACAAGCATTCATAAAGTACTAAGTGTATAAAGGGATGACAAAGATAAACTTGTGAGATATAATAATGAATAACACTACTACTCCAAACTCATTGATGCTACTGAATGTTATTCCTTTTTCTTTTCTTTCTTTTTCTCTTTTTGTCTTTTTGTCTTCTTTTCTTTTCTTTTTTTTTCTTTTTTAATTTTTTTCTTTTTGAACAATAATAATGAAACAATAAACAAAACAATATCTAAATGATATGTACTCAAAGAGTAGCAGCATCGCTAAACTCATCTGAGAAAAAAATGTAGTAAAAAATCTCAACTAATGCATCATTTAATACACTACTAAACTTGTGAATGGGTAAGATAATTGGGTTTTGAGTTTTTAAATTGGGTGTTTTCAAGAAACAAAAAGATTAAGGCTCAACAGGGGTAACAAGGGATAATAAAAGATAGGTCATTTAAGTCAAAGGTTAACACAAAAAGGGCCTTAATCATTTCTATCTAGTATGCATCCAATAAATTTAAACCTGTTCAAAGTAAGTTCTAAAGGTAATTACTTAAGGAAGCGTCACACATACAAAGAAATGAAATGACTATAAATGGAGTCATATAGGCTCAATCCTCACATTGGTTCAAATGAAAATTTATTATGCATCTCTACACTACCTCATTGCTTAAGTGTCAAATTTTGAGTAAACTTATGTAACCAACTACTTTCATCCCTCAACATGGTTTACTCTCTACTCAAGTAATCTAATTCGAGTTCAAGCATGCATTCAATCTTATTACAACTAGCATGATAGAATCTCATGGCATCACATAACAAAATGATTTAAATGTGGTTCAATTTCTTACACAAAATAGCACAAAACAAAACTCTAATATGCCTAAAACATACATCCTATATAACAAAATGCAAATACAAATGCAAAGACTACCTCCCCACACTTGAACAACACATTGTCCTCAATATGAAAAGGGAAAATACAAAATAAAAAGCACAAGAACAAACAAATAGAAACAAAAATTATCATAATACACAAAAAAAAAATGCAAGAGATAAAGGGTTAGAAAGCTCATGGAGATGGTGGCAGTGAAGGTATAGGTGAAGGGACATCAATGTTCTTAATTTGAAGGAACTTGAGGAACTTCTTTTTTATGTATTGCTGCTCTTTGTGCACTTGTCTTAGCTGGGTGTGGACTTCATTAATCTGCAACGTCATTTATTGATGGTTTGCAGCCATTTGGTCGAGGACTTGTTAAAATCTATCAACATCTGCTACTATTGTTGGGTTTTCTTCATCGGTTTCTTCTTCTTGCTCTAGTGGTGTGCTCGAAAGGAGGATGGTTAGGAAGTGGTAGCACCTGTTCTTTGCCTGTGCTTAACAGCAGTTCTAGTCCAAGGATCTTAGAGCGCCGTAAAATGGGGCTCCAAGATCTTAAAGCATTTCAAATATAGTATATCAAAGATATCAGGTCTATCTATGCGCAAAACATCTACATCAAGATTGTAATGTGAAGCCAAAGCAGTAACAATGTAAGCCATGCCAAAATATGAACTTTTCTTAGTAATTATACCTACAATGGATCAAAAAATGCGGTACGGGGTATTCATTTTAATCTTATGATCCATGCACCAATGAAAGAAAATTTACTTAGACGAACACTGATTACTTTCAGTCTTGTTAAAAACGATTAAGCACATAAAATTGTGAAGAAGTAAGTGTCCGATGCTACGAATCAAGGTGTTAGGTGCATTCCTAGAATCAAAGTTGCTTTCACTAGTGAAGATCTTCCAATAATCATCCACATCAAAGTTATCATGGTCATCAAGAACTTTGGTGTTTGATAATTGAAATAACTCACGCATGACATTATAATCCAACTGATATGGAAGACCACCTATCCTAAACTAGAATGTGTCCATTTTAGAATTATATCGAACAGTGGTGAAAAATTCTAAAGTCATTACATGGTATGTCAACATGTCACAACGAATCAAACGACTCCAAGTAACATTCATAGCTAATTGTTCAATGTTACGCCTTAATCCTAGAGTATCTAGCAAGTCAAAATCAAAGTATTTAGGAGGCAATAACACCTTATCTTTAAAGTTTCGGAATCTCATACCTTCTTCTTTCGAAAAGATAGGGAATGGGGTGTGAAAAGTGGCCACCATATCATTTTTGCCTTCCTGGAGACTTGGTGTCGGAGTTTGTCTAATGATCGAACGGCTTGCTGCTTCCTTGGAGCCATTTAAGAAGAAAACTTGCAAAAATAACCAAGAGAGAGGTTAGTCGCATTCTTGAGAGAGAAAAAGGAAAAACTTATTAAAACTTGTGATTTTAGAGTGGGTAATGTGAAATAGAGTGAAAGGAAGGGAATACTGATGAAACAATGGACGAAAACACTAAGATTTGGGAGAAAAATGAAAGATTTGAGGGTTTGGGGATAGGGGTTTTCATATTTTAAAGAGAGAGGGAGTGAAAAGATGGAGAAGAAGGAGAAATGAGGGTTTTAAAAAACCCTCAGGTTAGGGATCCCATGATTATGGGATTCAGACCCCGTCCCATGATCGTGGGATGACTATCTCCTAAAATCTCTGGACACAGACCTTGTCCCACAATCGTGGGTTCTATCCAAACAACAATACTTGATTTTCTAGCTTTTTAACCCTCGTCTTAACTTAGAATGAATTCCCAACCTTCAAACATCTTTCAAAAACATCAAGATTACCCTACTAACAAGAAATTTGAAGAGAAAACAAGTTAAAACTCAAACAAAACCCATTCAAACACCAAGAAAACATAGTAAACTCATACCAAACATAATCAAAACTAAGCAAATCAAACAAACAAGTAAATAAAGACAAACAAAAGAAAGATAGACATGCTAAGTTAAGGTTATTAGCTTGACCATTCCACATTCTTTCATGAAGAAGTGGATGAAAGAAATGAGATGAATTTCCTTTCTTGAGAATATGTCCATCCATAGTATGGCTTGCACCTATGCCCATTGACCTTGAATGCTTCAACCTTGTCATTTTCCAACTCCAAAGCTCTATGTGGAAACACTTGAATGACCTTGAAGGGGCCACTCTATCTTGATTTGAACTTTATGAGGAATAACCTAAGTCGTGAATTGAATAAAAGCACCAAATCCCCATTCTTGAACTCGTTCTTTTTAATGTGAGAATCATGCCACTTCTTTACTCTGTCTTTATACAACTTGACATTTTCATAAGCTTTAAATCTCAACTCTTCCAAGTATCAAGTTGTAATAATCTCTTTTTACCCACAAGCTTCTAATCCATATTTAACTTTTGAATTGCCCAATAGGCTTTATACTCCAACTCTAAAGGTAGATGTCAAGTTTTTTCATACACAAGTCTATATGGAGTAGTACCTATAGGTTTCTTGAAGGCTGTCCTATACACCCAAGGTGCATCATCTAACTCTAATGCCTAATCTTTCCTTTAAGAGCTCACAACCTTCTCCAAAATCTTCTTCAATTCTCTGTTTACCACCTCTACTTTACCATTGGTTTATGGGTGGTAAGGAGTCACCACTTGATAATGAACATTGTAGCTTTTTAATAGAGCTTCAAAAGGCTTGTTGCAAAAGTGATTCCCTCTATCACTAATGATCGCTATGTACTCCAAATCTAATGAAGATCTTCTTGATGAATCTTTACACCACCTTGTCATGATTGGTTGGGGTAGCTATGACCTCAACCCACCTGGAAACATAACAAACTCTGACAAAGATATAGGAGTTACCTAAAGAAGATGGGAAGGGTCCTATGAAATTTAAACCCCATACATCAAATATTTCCACCTCTAAGATGTTGGAAAGCGGCATCTCATCCCTCTTTGAATTATTTCCTACTTTTTGGCATTCATCACACTTCAGCACAAAGTCTCGATCATCTTTGAATAAGGTGGTCAATAGAATCTACATTCTAAAATATACGCAGCCGTTTTGTTCACTCTATAATGTTTCAAAACTTTAAGCATTTCATAATTAGGGACACTCATGCGAATTAAATTTTCAGCACATATTTTATATAACACAGGTTTATTCCAAATATATCTTGAGAACTGGAATATGAAACGCTTCCTTTGTTGATAAGAGAGATCAGGGGAAAGAATACCACCTGAAAGATAATTAGTAATATTGACAAATCAAGGAAGAAAATGATTCTCTACCATCATTAATGCTTCATCAGGAAAATGCTCTTCAATTTTCTCTTTTTTTTCTTGGTGCCCTCCTTTAAGTCTTAAGAGGTGTTCTGCTATAACATTTTTTATTCTTTTTTTCTTTGATCTTGAGGTTAAACTTTTGGAGTAAAATTACCCACTAGATGAGTCTAGCCCTGGCATCCTTCTTAACAAAAAGATATAGCAACGCTACATGATCTATAAAAATAATAACATGTAAGCCTAAAAGATAAGAATGAAATTTCTCACATGCAAATACCACAATAAGCAACTCCTTTTCCATTGTGTTGTAATTAAATTATGCTCCCGTTAAGGTCTTGCTTGTATAGTAGATGTCGTGTAGCTTCTTATCCTTCTGTTATCCAAGAACACAACTGATAGCATAGTCACTTGCATCACACATAACCTCGAAGAGAAGTGACCAATCCAGTGACGTCAAAATAGGTGCTATTATGAGTGTCTTATTCAACCTATTAAAAGAATTCAAACAATTATTATCAAAAACAAAAAGCACATTTTTAACTAATAGATGAGTCAAGGGTCTAGCTATAAAAGAAAAATCCTTGATGAACCGTCTGTAGAACTCTCCATAACTAAGGAAAGCTAAGATGATTTTGATGTTGGTAAGAGGTGGAAACTTTTTAATCACTTCTATCTTTGCTCTATCTACCTCCATACCTTTGTGTGAGATCTTATGGTCTAATATAATCCCTCTTGGACTAAGAAGTGACACTTCTTCCAATTTAAGACTAAATGACACTCCTCACATCTTTGAAACACTCTGTCTAAATTAAGTAAGCAATGATTAAAAGAATCTCCAAAGACAGAGAAGTCATCAATAAATACCTCTATGAAATTCTCATTCATGATTGAAAAAATAGCCATCATGTACCTTTAGAATATAACAGGTGCATTACATAGACCAAAGGGCATCCTCTTATAAGCAAAAATTCCATAAGGACATATGAAAGTGGTCTTCTCTTGATCTTGTGGGTAAATAAATCCTTAGTTTTTTACTGAATATCCATCAAGAAAACAATAAAAAGCATGGTCAGCCACCCTCTCAATCATTTGAACCACAAAAAGTATGTGAAAATGGTCTTTCTTGGTGGCCAAATTTAGTTTCCTATAGTCAATACATACTCTCCAACTTGTGATGGTCCTAATTGAAATCTTTTCACCCTTTTCATCTTTCATCATTGTCATTCCCCCCTTCTTAGGCACATATTGCATTGGACTCACCAACTCACTATTTGAAATAGGGTAAATGATCCCCGTATCTAAAAGCTTCACCACTTCTTTCTTTACAACCTCTTGGATGTTTGGATTTAACCTCATTTGTATCTCCTTCACTATTTTGCATTCTTCCTTAAGGTTAATCTTATACATCACCACATTGGGGCTAATTCCCCTAATATCAAAAATTTGACACCCCATGGCTCTCATCCACTTTTTAATGGTCTCTACCATCTTCTTTTCTTACTTATAATCCAATTGGTTAGAGATAATGATAGGCAGGGTATGGCCTTTAACTAAAAAGGTGTATCGTAAGTGAGCAGGTAAGGGTTTAAACTCTAAGGTGGGGGGCTTAACAATGGAAGGTGATATGGGTGCATCCGTTCTTTCTAACCTCTCTTGCTCAATTTCCTCATATCTTTCCTCTTCACCTATACTCTTATTGCTATTCTCTGCAACAACTTCATCAACTTCCTCACACACTCGTCTACAACATCAATCTTCATGTATACATTATTATCCATTGACTTCTTCGAAGATTTAGACATATTAAACTTAACATGCTCATCAGCAACTCTCAAAATAAGTTTTCTTTTATGCACATCGGCTAATACCCTACCAATATTCATAAAAGACTTACCCAAAATCAAAGGACAATTTCTGTCTTTCTCAAAATCCAGCACAACAAAATCAACAGGAATGATAAATTTGTTTACTTTTACCAACACATCTTCCACAACTCCAAATGGCCTCTTGATGGATTAATCCCCAAGCTAAATAAGCATGGATGTTGGCTTGACTTCTCCTAATCCTAATTTCCTGAAAATAGATATAAAGGCATCAAGTTAATACTTGCACCTAAATCACATAAATATTTGAAGAATTCAAAATCACCAACAATACATAGAATAATAAAACTCTCAGGATCTTGTAGTTTTAAAGACATGTTGCTTAAGATGATAGAACTACAATTCTCCGTCAAGGTCACCATTTGACTATCTTTTCAAGTGCGTTTGTGCGTCAATATGTCATTAAGAAACTTTGCATACTTGGGCATACATTTCAATGCCTCCACCAAGGACAAATTGATCTGGAGCTTCTTTAATTTCTCTAAAAACTTAGAGAATTGAGCATCTACTTGATGTTTCCTTACCCTCTATGGATATGAAATCTTAATCTGGCAGGGTAATGTAGGTACATATGGCCTTTCTTCTTCCTTCTCTTCTACCTTGCCTTTCTCTTTAGCTTGGCCCTCCTTTTGCAGACTTAGCTCCTCTAGTTATTTGCCACTCTTAAGTGTGATAGCCTTGAGTTGTTCCTTCGAGTTGGCTTCACTATTACTTGGTAGGCTAACTGTATTTCTAAGAGACAGAGCATTGGTAAGTTAACCTACCTGTACTTCCCAGTTATGGATAGATGAGGTGTTGTTCTAGGTTATCTGATCAAACTTGACCTCCCTTCACTTATGATTTTCCTTTTGGCTTGCTAACTTAGAACTTAACACGTCCATCATCCTATCTATCTTGCTCTCCAAAGACCCAATTTGGTCTTTTTGAAATTCAGGAGGCCTTTGAGGTCTTGCTTAGCCACCTGTATTGTTAATACTCCAAAAAAAATTAGGATGGTTTCTCCACTCAGGATTATAAATGTTAGAGTATGAGTTATTACTTCTTTGCGACTAGCCTACAAAATTTACTTGCTTATTACCATTAGCTCCTAACAAGAAACATTCTATTGTATCAGGGTTGTCTTGTCCGCAAAGCTCACAGTGAAATTGCATAGCCTTCATTGTAGATGATGATGCTCCTTGCATATTGCTCAATTGCTTGGTGAAGGCTATAATATAAGTTTGTAGTTCTATTACTGAATCAACTAGTATCATCTCTTTTTACTCCTTTTGCTCTTGTCTACTCCTCTCTTTTGACCATATACAACTATTGCTCGCCAACTCTTCCAAAAGTTCACGAGCTACATTAATGGTTTTCCTCTGCAATGATCCCTCAGCAGTTGCATCTATGGTCCCCCTTTTGTTCTGATTAACTCCATTATAGAATGTCTATAGTAAGACCTCTCTTAGAAGATTGTGATGTAGGCAGCTTCTTTGCAACTCTTTAAACCTCTTTCAAGCTTCATATAATGACTCCCTATCATTCTGTTGAAAGATTGTGATTTCCTTGACAATTCTAGTTGTCTTGATCAAGGGAAAATACTTGGCAAGGAAGACTTGGGCTACTTGTTCCCATGTGTTAATCTGAGTTAAACTGAGCGAGTTGTATCACGCCTTTACCCGATCCCTTAAAATGAATGGAAATAATCTAAGCCTCACAACATTGTCAAACATTCCATTGAACCTGAATGTGTCACAGATCCCTAAAAAATTAGCTAGATGGGCGTTAGGATCTTCATTGGGTAGTTCATAGAATTGCACATTGTTTTGAAGTATGTTGAGGATGCAGGCTTGATCTCAAAATTGTTTGCTTGAACCGCAGGCCTTGCAATTTCTTGAGGACTGAAACCAAGCCTCATGAAATCTATTAGTATCCTCTCAAATCCTCTTTATTCTCTTTCTTCCACCATATTTCTTTATATATTTTCTTGGCGCTTCGCTCTTCTCAACTCTAGTTCATGCCTTATTATATCTAACAACTCTTCATCACTAAATTTAGTAGACCTTTGCGAGCTCTTTGTGTTCATGCACATGCAAAGACACAAAAAAGTATCAAAAACTCTCAAATCAAAGTAAACCAAACTAAAAAAGATGCTAAACAAAACAATCATCTACAACAGTGCTAAAAACTTGTTGATGAATTTGCAAAACTATCTAACTTATTTTATACTCAAAACTGCAAGTATACGGGTTGTAATTTATAGTAAAAAACGGATATCAATCCTACAAGGATTGTTCTTAGGCACCACTTAATTCAAGTTGTACTTTGTTCAAGACCCAAATTCGAATAATAATGACTGAAAAACAAACTAAATCAAAGAACTAGCAATGAAAAAATAATAGAATAAAAGTGCAGAAACTTGGAACTTAAGATTTAATATTAGAGATTACTTTTTCCCTAACTTGTCTCCTTCCTACCTTATTGATTGAATTATGTCTCACATAAAATGTCATAGTATTTCAATTATCCTCTCTCTAGGTGTAATTAAATGCCCATATCCAAATTAAATGGAAAGGGTTAGGTAATATCTCAATCAACAAAACTAGTTCATCAATTTAACTAGTTATGAAGCTATCCTATGGGTAATCAACTAATTAACCAAGATCCCTATTTAATTAATCAATTAACTTGATGAAATGCACGTATATAGGGTGCCAACTCTCATTGTGCAACCTTACATAAACTACCCAACTCAATTTCTTAATATATTGCAAGGTATAAGCTCAACATTTATCAAAAGCATTCATTCATTCAAAACAACAAAGTAGGAGTTTAACAAGTAATTCAAAAGCAATCTCTATAATATATTCAACCACTTATAATGTCAATAATACTCTCAACTACCAAAAAATCCATAATAAAGGCAATAGAAAAGAAAAAAAAACTAGATGCTTTTCTTTTTCTTTACCCAAAAATGGAAAATGTGGGTATTGATGTGTTTCTTGCAAAAAATGAAGTGATGATCTTGATTTTCCCCTCTCTCCAACTTCAAAACATGTTTTTAGCTCAGGGAGGAATGTTTTCTCTCTATTCTCTAGTAGCCCTAGGAATGTGTGCCCTTTTATATGACATGCCAATCACAAAACCCTAAAATAAGTGAACCTTGGGTGAACTGTTTGCAGGTCCCACGATCATGGGAATTAGACCCCATCCTACGATCATGGCTTCTTATTCTTCAGCTCCTCTACTTCTCTTTTCCTCTTTTAGACCCTAGCTCAAACACAAAGATGGTCATGCTCCATTCCTACACCAAAATAATTAATTCTTATATTAAACCAACATCAAACATGAAAGAACAACCATGATGATCAAATTAAACAAAAACACACAAAATAAGTCCTAAAACACAACAATATGAACTTAACATGCAAGTAACACATGCCAATTTGCTTAGGAAAACACACACAAATGCACAGCTATCAAGTAATAAGAAGTAACCGTTAGTGTGTCCTCGTCATTAGAAGTGATGTTACTGTCATAGGCAGTGAAGTTTACGTCTCACAGAAGCAAAACTACTGCTGTCATTGATCATCGAGAGAAGGGATGATGAGTGGTGTGAAATGAGGAAGGGGTTGATTAGATGACGAAGGTACAAAATAAACAAAAAATAATTAAAGAAATAGAGAAAAAAATAAAGAACAATTGAAAAATAGAGAAATAGAGAAAAGAAACAAAAAAATATCGAGATGAGTTGGGAAGAAGATGAGATGTGTGTAATCATTTGTTGAAATTTGCAATTGCCAACCACCTGTACTTATTTTTTATTTATTTAAAAATAATAAATATATAATATATAAAAGTTTGATTTAGAGATCCACTAATAAAATTATAAATAAGTTTTTAATTATAATAATAAAAAATTAGAAAAATTTTCTAATTAAAATAAAATTATAAATATGTTTTTATTAAAATAAATTAATTTATTTAATAAAAATTAGAAATAAATTTCTAATTAGGAAAAATAAAAATAAAAATATAATTAGATTAAACTAATTCATTTAGTTGAATGCAAATTACAAATAAGTTTTCTAATTAAAATAAACTAATGTTTTTAGTTGAATAAAAATAAGAAATAATTTTCTTATTAAATAAAAATTGGAAATAATTTTTTTAATTAAAGCAATCTAATTCGTTTTGGAATATAAAATTAGAAATAAGTTAGAATAAAAATTAGACATAAATTTTTTAATCAAATTAAGTAATTTGTTTAGTTAAATAAAAATTAGAAATAAGTTTCTAATTCCAATAAAATTAGAAGTAGGATTTCTAATTAAGGATAAATTAATTTATTTAGTTAAATAAAACTTAAGAATAAGTTCCACTTACTTAAATTATATTTAAGCATAATAATTGGTATTTAGTTTTTATATGAATGATTGTTGACTATATTCGGGATTTTTTTAATTTCATAAGCAATTGAATTCAGATTATTCACTCGATGTATGAATTATATGGCAATAACTTGTAACTACAGTATTTCTCTTTTATTGGAGAAATTTATTATTTCAAACATGGCTACTATTTCAAAAAATATTATTACTGAACTCAATAAAAGTGAGAAATTAAATGGTGACAATTATGAGATATGGAACTTGAAAATCCAATATGTATTAGAGGAGCAAGAGACTCTAAAACTATAAAATATGACTATGGATATTCTTAAGGATAGTAATACAACCCAATATAAAAGGGATCGTGATACAAATGAGATTTAGAAGAAGAAGAAGAAATTGTTAACTTCCATTATGTTATTATGTAGTATAGACAATAATATTCTACACGAGTTTATGAAATACAAACATGCTAAGGAGATGTGGTCTAATTTAATTGCACATTTTGGAAGTACCTTTATAACCAAATTAAGGCTACTCATTATCAAGTTTGACACTTGTAAGAAACATCATATTTGTACAATACAAAAACAATTCAAACACAGGTCAAACATGATAACTGAGGTACGAGATATTGATAATGTATTATCTAATAAGTAATACATTTAAGCTGTAATTCATTCTCTACCTTAAAGTTGGCAGCATATGAAAATGCATGTAACGTATAATGAAAGCATCAAGATAATAGAGAATGCTACGAGGCACCTTAGGTTAAACGAAGAACATTATAAAGGTTCCAAGATGAGTTTTGAGATATATACTACTAGTTCTAGCTTACATGGAGATTTGAATAAGAAGAATAAGTATCATGGTGGGCAGTGGAAAACGAATAAAAATTTTAACCAAAATTCTTAGGATTTACAAAAATCTAAGTGAAACCAATATAGAAAGTAAAATGTCCTTTTAAAAACATGAACATCAAAAGGATTAAGTATTATAATTATGCCAACGTTATATCCTAAACATTGGTTTTGTAAATGTCTATTATTTTATCTATTTAACCGAATCACATTCTTTATGAATTGAAAATTTAAGAGCAATCAATAATTTAGTGAAGGATATGAATAGCTTCATGAAATTTAATAAAATCTCACATGAAACACGATGAATTTACGCAGAAGATAACTCAAAACTTGTTATTCAAAAGATATATATATATATATATATATAAGCCAGTCATATATGGTGATCATTCCCTAATCATATATGAAGTATTTATGCTCCAAAGATTCAATAAAATCTTATCTCTATATTAGTCTTAATCAAACTTGGATTTAATATAAACTTTCACAGTGGTTGAATGGATTGATATCTAGGGAACATTTATTTTGTTCATGGTTTTATGTGAGTTGGTTTCATTATTTTAGACATTGTTAATGCAAGTAATAATATTAGTTATTATTTGTTTACTTTATTTAATAATTCTAATATTGATACACTTTTGTAAGATATTATTTTAATCACATTAGTCAATATTGAATAAATCGATTAGTAAGCGAAGGTCTATTAGGTTATTTAAATAAAGTAGATTTACCTACTCGTAGACATTGTCTAACCTATAAATCAACAAGAAAGCTATTTAGAAAGGAACATAAGCTTTATATCTATTGTAATTAATTCATTTTGATGTCTATGGTCTAATAAATGTAAAGGCAAGACTTGAGACTATATATACTTTTATAGATGATTATACTTGGTATGATTATCTCTATTTGATTTTTCATAAGTCAAAAGCATTATTTTATAAGTATATGAATTTGGTGAAAAATTAATTAGATAAAAAATTAAGCATCAAGGACTTATTAATGAAAAGAACTTTTCTGATAAATTTAAGATGTTATGTGATAAAAATGAATAAAAAGATATTTGATTATTCCTCGAACTCCATAACAAAATGGAATTGTTAAAAGATGAAATAAAATATTATTAGAAATGATTAGGTTTATAATGGCACAAGAAAATTTATCAATCATCTTTTTCTGTAATGCCTTGCTGACAATCACTTATATACTTAGTTGAGTGCTCGTAAAATTAATTACATGTACCATATATGAGTTATGGACATATAAAAATTCTAATGCATCAAATTTAAGGCTTTGATGCTGCATTTTTCTCATAAATATAGAAAACTAGGCCTTAAAAGAAAGAAGAGTATCTTTATTAGACGCTTTAAATACTCAAAATGGTATGTGTTTAAAGGTGAATGAACTAAGTGAAGAATAATTGAATTTGACTAACATGATGTCACATTTATAGAAAATGATTTTTTAAGGGACAGTGAAATAGGTAAAGATTTATCCTTATATGAGATACCTGATCAAAATGATTCAGTTATAGAGATTTATATAAGGTGACTTCATCTGAGTAAGAGTAATATATAAAATAAAAAATTGATTCAAAGATCAATTTATGATGCTACATGGTGAAATTTTATCTACTGTATCTGACATGAGTGTAAGTAATCAGGATCTTTATGAATTTGTTTCTAACCTATTGTATCTTATTTGAGTAAGAGTAATCAGGATGTTTAAAATTTTGTTTCAATGAGTCTTAATTTCGTCGATGTAATCTTGTTATGATTTCTTGACATTAATTTGAAATTCAAAGAAAATTCACATGATCTTAAAAGAAGACGATACATTAAAGAATGTAAATAAGGTTTTTTTTAATCCTAATAAAGAAAAATTGATGAAAGTAAGAATTGAAGAGACGACTTTATTAAACTTAGATCAAGTACAGTACTTAGGTAATCGGCTTAAAGTTGAAAAGTAGTTAGGAACAAATGATTTTTCAAAATAAAACAAAAGGTTGATGGTAATATTGAAAAATATAAAACACATTTTATAACTGTTGGAAATTTAAGGTAATATAAAACTCATAGAATTTCAAATAATATAAGACTTATATACTCAATAAGATTATAATAGGAAAAAAAAGATGAAATACTTAGAGACTATGGGCAGAAAAATTATCACATAAATTTTTTCATAGAAAGCCTAGATTAATATGCTTTTAAATAGGCTTTACATTCTAACAAACTTACTTGGTAACAGGCAAGTTATTTGGCATTAGGAAAATCAAATCAAAGTAGAAAATCTAGGAAATCAAATAACTAACAATAAGCTAATTAAAGATTAAGTCAAGGACAATTGCAAATTTGAATCATTCTTCAACATTATCTTTTGATTCAAAATTGCAAAAACATTTCATCATTTTATTGATGCACTTTCTCACAATACTTCAATTGTTGGAACATTTCTATTTTTAGAAAAAACTTCTTGGTGCACTTTTCACTAAGTAATTCAAAAGAGTTTCTTGTTCAACTACCTTCACCATATTTACTTATTCTTCTTTTCCAACTTTATAATATTTTTGCAAATTCCCAAATTTTTTACACTTAAAACATTAGGGCTTTTCCTTATGTTAACAATCTCTCTTTTCATGATAAGAATCTAGCAATAGTAACACTGTGGAATTTTTCCTTTTAAAATTTTGGTTAGATAAGGTCTTTCAATCATCTGTTTTGTTCCCTTTTTTCTCATTACTCTTCTTTGCTCTTGACTTTGAAAAGCACGAACAAGTTTAACTAAAGAAATCTTAGTTAAATCCTTTAAGTCTTTAAGGGAAGAGATTTTAGACTTTAATCTTTCTAAAAAGCTCACTAAAATTTTCTCTACAACCATTTGTTTGTTAGATCCTCACTAAGAAGTCAAATTTTGTTAATAATTTCCATGAACTGCACATATATTCTTTGATGGACTCTTGATCTTTCATTTTTGAACTTCCTTTTCAACTTTAGAATCTACATTTTCCTAGTTTTATCATTCTTTATATACATTTTATTGATCTTATCCTAAACATCTTTTAGTGTTTCACAAGACATAATCCTTGTGAAAATTGATTCTAATACAACATCATCGATTAGAGATAAAGCTGTTGGAGCTTTTGCTTCTCTTTCTTCATGAATCTTAATTTAATTGAGCATTCGATTATTTTCCAAAGGTAGTATTTCTCTTTCATCTTTAATCCACTTCTTTAAACCCACACCTCTTAGGTGAGCTTTCTTCTTAATAGCTCAAACTTTACAGTTTTCACTATTTAAAATTGGAAGTGAAAGAGTTAATTGGTTGCTAGAAGTTATATAGGTATTTTTTTCTTAGTTACTCATGAGTCTTTTAAGATCTATGAGTCACTAATAACATATTAGAAATTTGAGGTTATTAAAATTTATAGAATTTAAGGTAATATGGAATTCATATGTTCAATAGAATTATGAAAGAAAAGAAAGCTGCAACTTAGAGACTATGGGCAGAAAAATTAGAATAATTTTTTTTTCATAGAGAAACTAGATTGATATGCTTTTAAATAGTATTTACATAGTAACAAACCGATTTGATAACAACCAAGATATATGGCATTAAACAAATTGAATCAAAATAGAAAATTTAGAAAAATAAAAAATTGACAATTAGTTAACTAAATATTAAGTCAAAGATAATTGCAAATTTGAATCATTCTCCAATAGTATAACTTCAATCCGTCTCATTTTGATTATAATAGCTAACGTGGAATTTGAATTACATCAAATAGATATAAAATTTGCTTTTTTATATGGAAAACTAAAAGAAGAATTCCATATAAAAAATCTATAGGTTTCATTAGGCCACGCCAATAACATAGATTATGTTTATTATTAAAGTCGATTTGTTATGAAGCAGTATCTAAGGCAACGTTACATTTGTTTTTATAATTTAAGGGCCCATTTGGTTCGGCTTCGGTTTTCGGTTTTCGGATTTTCTAAACATAAAAATCAATAAAGAACATCACAGAAATAAAAAAACACTCTAATACAGCACAGAAATGAAGACAGACAACACAAAAATCTATAAAAATACACAAAACCCAATACAAAGATATAACATCCATAACCAAAAACCACAACCAAAAGCTTTATCAAACGGCCCCTTAATCATTTCATATGATTTTAACATGATTAATGAGGACTCTTGTAAATACATTAAAATTATAAAGATAAATTTGTAATTTTATATTTATATGTAAATGACATTTTAATTATTTGTAATAATTGTACATTTTTTAAGCAAATCAATGACTAGTTGTTATTCAAATTTAAGATGACAGACATGGGATCATTTAAAGAGATCATTGTCACTTTCTCTAATGACATATATTTTAAAACATCCTTGAATGTTTTCATATGCAAGATTGCAAACTAATTAATAATTGTATTGCTTAAGGAGATTGTCTTAATAAGAAGTTTTACTTGTCAATGTCATAAGAAAGGAAATAAATGAAAAAAATTTCTTATTCAAGTGTAATTGAAAGTCTTATATATGCAATGATATGTACATAACTAGATATTTAGTATGCTATTAGAATGATGAGCAGATACCAATCCAATCTAGGATAAACACATTGAAAAAACAATAAAGACTAAAGAGAATAATGAGGTATCTAAAAAGTACAGTTAAATATGCATTATGTTACTAAGGCAACATCCTTCGTATATAAGGTTTATATGGATGTAGATTAAGGAGGGGTTTTAAATGAAATAAAACCTATCTTGGGATTTTTTTTTTCTTACTTAACGATGGTGCAATATTATGAAAAAGTAAGAAATAATCTTATGTTGCATTATCTATAATGGAAGTTAAATTTTTAGCATTTTCAATTGCAGTACAAGAAGATGTGTGGCTTAAACAATTCCTAGTTGATTTGGAAATAATTAAAAGCAATAGTAATTATATGATAATCAGTTATAATAATCAAGCATTGATTGCTTATAATAAATATTCCAAATACCATTGTATAATCAAGCATATATATACCAAGTGTAATTATGTGAAAAATATGATTATATGAAAGGAAGTGAACATGAAATATATACATACATAATATATGATAACAAATCCAATGATAAAGCCAATTTCCTGATATACATACATTAAACATGTGAAGTTACTAAGTTTACACAATTATTAAAATGTTATAAATAAATATTTCTACATGTATGTTCACTTATTGTATTTTCATATTTAAATGTCAAATGATAGTTGACATTGTTTGACATTATGTCATTATTTTTTAAAATATGTGTATTTTATGTGAATTCATCTTGTATATAGGTTTAAAGTATGTGTTAACCTATATACAAAACGAGGTATTATTTGCAATGACTAGAGGTGAGGTAAGTTTAAAATTATTATTAAAATGATGATTGAAAACAAAAATTAAACCATTAATGCCATCATAAATAAAAGATAAAAAGAAATTGACTTAAAGTGATCAAATTATCACTTTTATCTCTCTTAAGTTGCTAGATGTGAGTTCTAAAAGATGAATTTTACAGTAGATAAGTGAACTCAAATCATATATTATATAAGTTTGATTTAACATCTGTATAGTATTAAATGAATAAAAAGCATATATGATGAAAAAATGAATCAATATCAGAACACATAACTTGTTTCCTATGTGTTAAAACGACCACAAAAGGTTAAAAAGAATCGTATTATGTATCCTTATGACTCTTATCTAATTCTTGAGAATTAAATTTAATGTTTTTACTTTAGATTTTTACAAAAAAAAAAACAAGATGGAACAATTTTAAAAAGTAAATTAAATTGAATTTAAAAGAGAATTGAGAATAGAGTATGTCATTTTTTTATTGATGAATCGCATGAAATGTACTCAAGGGTGGCTATCGTCTCTTAAGTGGATAGTTAAGTAGAGTAACGATACAATGGAATAAATTAGATTAAAGGAAAAAATGTAGGATATGACCTTAAGGTGTCACATACTAAATCTATTTAAAATATTAACCTGTTAATCAAGATTTCATATATTTGTAACAAATATATAATAATGAATTTTCATTGTATACTGGTCTTATAAGTTATTGAATAAGTTTGAGAAAGAATATAATTTTAATTGAATAATCCTATCATTAGTTTGTAAGAGATGATATAATATACTAATCCACTCATGATTAATGTTTTAAAAACTAGATCAGACATTAAACCGATAAAAGAAAAGATTTAGGATTTAAAGGTTCAATTGGTATTAAAACATTATAAAACTGATGTAGAATCGATATAAAAATAAAAATAAAAATAAAAATAACCAAAGATATAATATAAAAATAAATTTATAATAAAAATAAAAATAAATAAAAATATCTATTAATATATAATAAGTTAATAATTATAATTTATACAAAAATTTAAAATAATAATAATTGAT
>JAOXYD010000002.1:16203665-16217113 GCA_028565735.1 Pinacopodium congolense | reverse complement strand
AGATTCATTAGACAACACCCAAGAAGAGGCAAGGAAGAGGTTTTTGGTGGCTACACAAGGGAGGAAACTCAATCAACCTTGAAAATCATCAAGAAACATCAACACCCAAATTTTCCAGCATTCTAAAAGTGAAGAGAAGAGCTTCAAGGATTTATTAAGTTTATTCATAACCCTCTTTACTACTTGTTTGTATGGGAATTATTATTATTGATGGATATATTTTTGTGATGAGTAGCTAAACATTTTATAGGAGTTGTTCTTAATCTATTTTGTTGAACTCTTGCTTTATGACTCAATGAAAGGTTTTTTGTGATATGTATTGAGCTTATTCCCTGTAATAGACTGAGAGGGTGAGTAGGGTAGCCTTGTAATAGACTGAGAGGGTAAGTTAGGTGATTGTATTGGGTAGTACAATGAGAGTTGGCTCCCAATAGACCTATACATATTCAGGTTTTTACAAGTATTTGAAGAGAGACCTATCATATAAATGAACAGTTATTAATTAAATGTTTTATAAGGGTTTGCTACCTTTGGACAAGAATATGATCGAAGCTATGAGTGGTAGAGCTTTGGACGAAAGGACTCTGCATGATGCAAACAATTTTATAGCACTAATGGTAGCAAATTTCCAGTATTGGGACAATCACAACAGTGCCTCATGTTCAACAAAACAGGTGAAGGGAGTGTCTATTTCCAAGCTGGAAAACCAAGTCACAAACTTGACATCTTTAGTTTAGCAAGCAATGATGAATAAGGGGCCTACTAAGGTATGTGCTATTTCTTCATTGGCTAATCATATTACATATGCATATCCTTCGTTGCAAGATGAACAACAAGTTAAGGTAGTTTAAAGGTTCCAAGACAACAATATAGGTGTAATCCTTTCACTCCCACCTATAATCTCAGGAGAAAGGTTTATCCCATCTTTAGGTATTATAACCCATAGCATGGTAGTAGCTCCAATGTGCACCCACTTGCTTATCAACAGCAGTAGTAGTAAGGATATTATGCACAGCTAGGTTTTTCAATAGAATCAACCATGGTTTCAACCAAGGCCATCTCCCTCTCATCTTTATGTTTGGGGTTATGTTTTTTAGGTAACATTATATAATCCTTATGAAACTAAATGGAATTATCATTTCATTTAGTTCTATTTTACAATAGATCTAAAGCAATTTAAGGGCTATATATTTTTCTATAGAGAGGAAAGATATAGAATTGTGGAATCACAAATAACTAAATTTCTACAGCATGTTGTACATAATGAGGTATATCACTACCATATTTTAGAAGGTAACATGGCTTGTCATATTAAAATTTCTTATTTGACACCTATTCAGTTTAGATTAATGGACATTTGACCTAGTCCCATTCCAATACAGGAATAGGAATCCATACAGATACCAAGTAGGATTTTTATGGCCTAAGACAAAGTTAAACAAGTTCCATTAAGGAGATTTACTGGGGTGAGGAGACTTGTTATTTCATCTGACTATGTTATTTATTTGGAAGAGGGTTATCATTGAACTATGGTATATCTAACTAATTTTATAGAAAATATTTGTGGTCCTCATGCAGGTTTATGGCTAGATACAATAAAGGATGAGATGCAGTTTATAAAGCATAATCAAGTATGGGATCTTATTGCTTTACCTTATAACTATAAACTTGTTGGCTACAAATAGGTTTATAAAACCGAGAATCACTTCTAACGTAAAGTTTAGAAATTTAAAGTAAGGCTGGTTTCCAAAGGTTTCACTCAAATAGAAGGGATTCATTATAATGTCGCTTCACTCTTATATCCTCTAATGATGCATTTAAGGTGATTATGAAATATTAGCTCATTATGATATAGATCTATATTAGAACAAATTTAAAACTGCTTAAAAAAATATAGACCTTTATGAGCAGATATATAAGGAGTGGGCTAAGGGATTTTAGGAAGATGGTAAGAGTCATCTTATTTGTAAACCAAGTAAATCAATATAAAACGAAGTTAATCAATATACGAATTGGAACAAGCTTCTTGACAGTTGTTCTAAAGTTCAAAAAGATGATTACCTAATTTGAATTCATAGGAAATAATTTTGAAAGATGATTATATTATAAGATTAAGGGGTGTACAGTCATTTTTCTACTTCTTCTTGTATATCATATCTTGCTTACATTAAATGATTTGAGTATATTTCTTGTATTTAAGAATCTGTTATCAAATATTTTGATATGAAACATCCTTAGTCTTTGGTATTTAGACCCACTCGAATAAATCTTAAAACTCATTAGGTCTTTCTCGAAAGACAAACATTAAGTGAGTGTCTTAAAGGCTTACTATGGAAAATTGTAAACTTTATGTAGCACCAATCTCTTATAAAGAGAAATTATTTTGCCATTTAGCCTAAAGAATGAGGTTAAGAAAAAGGCCATTAAGAATATTTCATGTTCTAGTATGGTGAGAACATGATGCATGATGTGGTTTGTACTAGATAAAATATTACATCCGTTCTTAGATTGTTGAATATATATTAATTTAATTTAGATATAGATAACTAGATTGTAGTCAAATGAGTTTTTAAGATACTTATAGGTTACAAATTATTATATGCTTACAAAAAAAACAAGGTTAAGAATTGGATTAGATTAGGTATGCAAATTAAAATTTTGCAATATGCCCAAATGGTAGGAATTTAAAATTAGATTTTATCTTTATGTTAACAATTATATATTTTTATAGAAAAGTGTCAAGTAGACATTTGTGACCACTTTTATTGTATATACTAAGTTTTTTAAATGCTATGTAGCTACTTAAAAAAAAATTTGATTAAGGAATGTGATTTAAAATTTATCTACGGTTGATTTAGTGTCTCGATTTATGTCAATCTACTGTTATAATCTTTCTACAGTGTTATATAATAACAACAATTAGAATATCACAGGGTCTAAGCATATGAAGTTCATGTTTTGACCATAGAGGAACTAGTAAAGAAAGGTAACATCGTAATGAAGCATATTGTGGCTGAGCATATATTGGTTAATCCTTCAACTTAATGACTTAGATCTAATGTCTTTGAGTAACAAGTTTCTAGAATAGGTGTATTGAGGTCCTTTGGCAGTATTAGTTAGGGATCATTGTATTTTTTTCTCCATGTGTAATTTATATTTTTCTAATTATCATGATTTTGTTGATTATTTATATATATGAAAATTACCGTTTAGTTATCAACCATATAAATTATTATGTATTATCATAATACAAGTAGAAGTCTTAATATTTGTATCAATCTTAAGAATTTTACAAGTTATTAGGCATATATGCAGTGTTTCCTTTATGCTATATCTCTTGACACAAATAAATCTCTCGAGATATATATTATTCATATATAACGGGATATTAGTGTCAAACAACATAAGGAGGGATATAAGATTTAGTCACATATTGTAGGGATATAGGGTTTTTCACCAAAAAATCTTTTGTTTAATGTGTTTTTGTATATATTCAGAGAAACCATATTTATCTAATGTTGTTTGTCATAAAATTTAGAGAAATTGAGATTGTTGTGTTAGTTTGATTTCATTAATTTAGCTCAATACTTCAACAAATTCTCATGTAATATAAATTAAAATTCAAACCAACTTCATGGTAGTTTATTGTTCGCAAGTAATAAAATGGAGCAAATTTAAGACTCCAAAATGTTGATTGTTAATGAGTTTGCAAAACTTTCTAACTAGTTATATGCTCAAAACTGCAAGCATACAGAGTGTAACTTGTAGTAAAAAACGAATATAGATCCCATAAGGAATGTAGCTTAGGCTCTACCTAATTTAGGTTATGATTTCTTTAAGACCCAATTTCAATTAAAAAAGACTAAAAAATCGACTAAATCAAATAAACTAGCAATGAAAAAATGATAAAACAAAAGTAAAGAAACTTTGGAACGCAAGATTTAAAATTATAGATTACCTTTTCCCTATGTTGTCTCCCTCATAGCTTAATGATTGAACTTTTCCTCACCTAAGATGTCCTCATATTTCAACTACCCTCTTTTAGGGTGTAATTAAAAGTCCCTGGCCTAATTAAAGGGAATTAATTAAGCAATCTCTCAGTCTACAAAACTATTCCACCAATTTAACTAGTTATAAAGCTATCCTATGGGTAATTAACTAATTACTTAAGATGTCTCTCTTACTAATCAATAAACTCAATGAAATGGAAGTCTATAGGGTGCCAACTCTCATTGCATATCCCTACACAAATTACCTAATTCAATTTCTAAATATATTGCAACGTATAAGCTCAACATTCATAAAAGGCATTCATTTATTTAAAACAACAAAGTAGGAGTTCAACAAGTAGTTCTAAAAAAAATCTGTACAATATATTAAGCCACTCATAACATCAATAAAACTTTCAACTATTACAAAATCCGTAGTAAAGGCAATAAAGAAGATAAATAATTAAAAATTATATTAAATAAGCTTCTTCTTTTCTTTGCCCAAATCTAGAAATCTGGGTGTTAATGAGAATCTTACAAAAAATGGAGTGATGATCTGAATTCTTCTTTCTCAATAAATTCAAAATCTATTTTTAGCTCAAGGAAGAATGTTTTCTATTTTTTTATTGTGGTCTTAGGGATGTGTGCCCTTATATATGGCACGTCAAGTTATAAACCCCTAAAAATAAGTGAACCCCAGGTAAACTTCTATCTGAAGGTCCCATGATCGTAGGAATCAAACCCCATTCCATGATTGTCGGTTGTTTTCATCAACTCCTCCACTTCTCTTCTCCACTTTTAGTCCCTAGCTCAATCACAAAGATGGGCATGCTCCATTTCTATACTAACATGATCAATTCTTACCCTAAACCAACATTAAACATGAATGTCAAAATAAACAAAAAAAACACAAAATAATCGTAGAACACAACAATATGAACCTATAACGCAAGAAAAAACATGTCAAATTGCATAAGAAAACACACACAAATCCACACTATCAAATTTCGAACACATAAATCCTTACTTTTCCTAAAAAAACAAAATCAAACACAACTAATCGATTCCATCACTTCATGTTCACAAAGACCAAAGCATTAAATCCCTTAAACTTTGGTCAACCCAAGTGTTAAGCTACTACACATATCATGAGTACTTCCTATAGGAAATCACACTACCATAGGCTTGCTAATACACAAAATTTTCTCTATAATGATTACATGCTAAAATAGATCAAAAGGACTTTCTTCGGGTTGCCATGTTGTTAAGGTTAAGTTTGGTCGAAAACGGTAAAGGGTTCATCACAGGCATTCATAAAGTACTAAGTTCACAAAGGGATGATAAAAATAAACTTCTAAGAAATACAAATCAATAACACTACTACTCCATATTATTGATGCTACTAAATGTTATTCCTTTTTATGTTTTTCTCTTTTTTTTTCTCTTTCTCTTTTTTATTTTATCTATTTTCTTTCTTTTTGAACAATAATAAACAAATAATAAACAAAATAGTAGCTAAATGAAATATTCTCAAAGAGTAGTAGTATAGTGACACTCTTTTCAGAAAAAAATGTAGCCAAAAATCTGAACTAATATGTTACTAAATACTCTACTACGCTTATGACTGGGTAGATTGATGGGGTTTTGGGTTTTTAAATGGGGTGTCTTTAAGAAAAAAAATGATTAAGGCTCAATGGTTGTAGCAAGGGATAATAAAAGGTAGGTCATTTAAGCAAACGGTTAACACAAAAAGGGCTTTAATTATTTCTATCTAACATGCATCCAATAGATTTATACCGATTCAAAGCAAGGTCTAAAGGTGATAACCTAAGGAAGCATCACACAAACAAGGAAATGAAATGATTATAGATGGAGTTATATAGACTTAATCCTCTACCTTATCTCATTGCTCAAGTGTGAAGTTCTGAGTAAACTTATGCAACTAACAATTTTCATCATTCAACATGGTTAACTCTCTACTCGAGTAACCTAATTCGAGTTTATGTATCCAACCAATCTCATTCCTACTAGCATGATAAAATCTTATGGCAACACATTTAAAATGACTCAAGTGTGGTTCAAATGCTTACACAAAACAATACCCTAATATGCCTAAACCATTCATCCTAAATAACAGAATGCAAGCAAAATTGCAACATATCCTAAATGACATGAAAAAATGCAAATAGAAACAACAAATCTCCCCACACTTGAACACATTATCCTTAATGTGGAAAGGGGAATTGTGAAACAAAATAAAAACACAAAAATCACAAATAGTTAAAACATTTATCATAATACATAAACCAAAAGTAAAATAAATGCAAGGGGTAAAGGGTTAGAGAGCTTATGAAGATTGTGGCAATGAAGGTGTGAGTGAGGGGACGTCAATGTTCTTGATCTGAAGGAACTTGAGGAACTTATTTTTGATGTACCACTGCTCTTTGTGCACTTATTTGAGCTGAAGTGGCAGCATCTGTGCCTTGCATATTATTAATAGTAGTTCTAGTCTGAGGATCTTGGAGTACTAGAGAATGTGGCTCCAAGATCTTATAACATCTTCCTATTCTTAAAAGAAAAGGAATAGGGCATGAAAAGTGGTTGCCATATGATTTTTTACCTTCCCCAGAGACTTGATGTTGGAGTTTCTATAATGGGAGAATGGCTTGCTTCTTGCTTGTAGCCATTGAAGAAGAAAACTTACAAAAATAACAAAAGAGAGGTTAGTCACGTTCTTCAGAGAGAAAAAGGGAAGAACTTAACAAATGTTGTGATTTTGGAGTGGGTAATGTGAAATACAGTGAAAGGAAGTGAATAATGATGGAAAATTGAAAGAAAACACCGAGATTTGAGAGAAAAATTAAAGATTTAAGGGTTTAGGGAGAGGGGTTTTCTTGTTTTAAAGAGAAAGGGAGTGAAAAGATGGACAATAAGGAAGAAAGGAGGGTTTTAAAAAACCCTCGGTTTAGGGATCCCAAAATTATGGGATGAGGTCTGAATCCCACATTCATGGGATGGCTATACCTTAAACTCTCAGGAACACATTTCGATGATCATGGGAAATAGACCTCGTCCCATGATCTTGGGTTCTATCTAGGTCGTAACACTTGATTTTTTAGCTTTTCAACCCTCTCCTATTTTAAGATTCATTCCCAACCTTCAAACAACTTCCAAAAATATCAAGATTACCCTAGCATTAAGAAATTTAAAGAGAAAACAAGTTAAAAAATAAAAAAACCCCAATCAAATACTAGCAAAACATAGAAAACTCACACCAAACATAATCGAAACTAAGCAAATCAAATAAAAAAGTAAACAAAGACAAACAAAAGAAAGATAGACAGGGTAAGTTAAGGTCATTAGCTTGACCATTCCATGTTCATTCATGAAGGAGTGGACCAAAGGAAAGAGATGATTTCCCTTTCTTGAGACTATGTCCCTCTATAGTATGGATTGCACCTATGCCCATTGACCTTGAATGTTTTACCCTTGTCATTTTCCAACTTCAAAATTTCATGGCAGAACACTTGACTAACCTTGAAGGGCCACTCCATCTTAACTTGAGCTTTCTAGTGAATAACCTAAGTCGTGAATTGAATAAAAGTGAAAATTCCCTAATCTTGAACTCTTTCTTTTTCATGTGAAAATCATACCACTTCTTTACTCTATCTTTGTACAACATGGGATTTTCATAAGCTCCAAATCTTAACTCTTCCAAGTTATCAAATTGTATCAATCTCTTTTCACCCGCAAGCTTCCAATTCATGTTCAACATTCGAATTACCCAATAGGCTCTATGCTCCAACTCTAAAGGTAGATGGCAAGCCTTGCCATAGACAAGTATATAAGGAGTAGTACCTATAGGTGTCGTAAAAGTGGTTTTATATGCTCAAAGTGTATCATCTAACTTCAAAGACCAATTTTTCCTTTAGGTGCTCACTACTTTCTCAAAAATCTTCGTCAATTCTCTCTTCACCGCTTTGACTTGGCCACTTGTCTGTGGACCGTAAAAAGTCACCACTCAATAATACACATTCTATCCCTTTAACAGAGTTTTAAAAGGCTTGTTGCAAAAGTGACTTCCTCCATCTCTAATGATTGCTCTAGGCAATCCAAATTTAACAAAGATATTCTTGATGAATCTTTTCACTACCTTACCATCATTGGTTGTAGTAGCCATGATCTCTACCCACTTGAAAACAAAGGAGGCTAGGAATCACCCCATGAAGTTCAAGCCTCACACATCGATATCTCATCCCTCTTTGAAATATTTCCCGCTATTTAGTATTATCACACTTCAACACAAAGTCTTGAGCATCATTGAATAAGGTGGGCTAATAGAATTCAAATTCTAAAATGTGTGAAGCCTTCTTATTCTCTCCATAATGTCCTACATACGCTAAACTATGATAGTAGGTCAAAATTTCAAATATTTCATCATTAGGGACACACGTGCTAACTAAGTTTTTAGTACAAATTTTATATAACACAGGTTCATCCCAAATTTATCGAGAGCACTAGAATATGAAACACTTTGTTTTCTTATAAGAGAGATAAGGGGGAAGAATACCACTTGATAGATAATTGGCAATATCGGCAAAACCAAGGAAGAAAACGATTCTCTACCACCAATAATGCCTCATCAAGAAAGCGCTCTACAACATTTTTTGCTCCCTTCTTATCTTTAATCTCAAGGTTGAATTCTTGGAGTAGAGCACCCATTGGATGAGCCTAGCCTTCGCATCCTTCTTAGAAAATAGATATGGAAATGCCATATTATCCATAAAAACAAATATGTGAGCTTAAAAGATAGGAATGGAACTTCTCACATGAAAATACCTCAGTAAGAAACTCCTTTTTTGTTGTGGTATAATTCAGTTGTGCTCCCATCAAGGTCTTGCTTGCACAGTGGATGGCGTGCAGCCTCTTGTCCTTCTGCTGTCCAAGCAGACAACCGATGGTAAGGTCTCTTCTGTCACACATAATCTCAAAGGGAAGTGACTAATCCGGTGACATTAAAATGGGTGTTGTTGTAAGTGCCTTATTCAACCGATTAAAAGAATACAAATAATCATCATCAAATACAAAGGGCACATTTTTTACCAATAGATGAGTCAAGGGTCTAACTATAAGCAAAAAAATCCTTGATGAACCATCTGTATAACGTTGCATGACCAAGGAAAGCTCTGATGCCTTTGATATTGGTAGGACATAGGAACTTCCAAATCACTTTTGTCTTGGCTATATCAACCTCCATACCTTTGTGTAAGATAATCTGGCCAAATACAATTCCCTTTTGGACCATGAAATGACACTTTTCCTAATTCAAGATTAGATGGCACTCCTCACATTTTTTAAGTACTCTATCTAGATTAAGCAAGCAATGATCAAAAAAATCTCCAAAGGCAAAAAAATCATCCAAAAATACCTCAATGAAGTTGTCATTCATGTCTGAAAAAATGGCTATCATACACCTTTGGAATGTGGCAGATGCATTACATAGACCAAAGGACATCCTCTTATAAGCAAAAGTCCCATAAGGACACGTGAAAGTGGTCTTCTATTGATCTTGTTGGTAAATAAACACTTTATTACATTTGAAACATCCTTTAATAAAATAATAAAAAGAATGACCAGCCCCTCTCTTAATCATTTGATCCACAAAAGGTAAGGGAAAATGGTACTTCTTGGTGGCCAAATTAATTTTCCTATAATCAATACACACTCTCCTACTTATGATAGTCTTAGTTGAAATGATATTGCCCTTTTCATTTTCCATCACTATCATTGCACCCTTCCTAGGCACAAATTGCACTAGACTCACCCACTCACTATTTAAAATGGGCTAAATGATACTCATATTTAAAAGCTTCACCACTTCCTTCTTTACAATGTCTTACATGTTTGGATTTAACCTCCTTTATCTACCCCTCACTGTTTTGCATAATTCTTCAAGGTTAATCCTATATATCACCACATTAGGGCTAATCCCCCTAATATTAGAAATTTGCCACCACATGGCTCTCATCCACTTCTTAATGGATTCTACCACCTTCTCTTCTTGCTCATAGTCCAATTGGTTAGAGATAATGATGGGCAGGGTATAGTCTTTACTTAAAAAGTTACATCACAAGTGATTAGGTAACGATTTAAGCTTTAGAGGGGGCTTCACAATTGAAGGTGGTGTGGGTGCATTTGTTCTTTTTAGCCTCTCATGCTCAATTTCCTCACATCTTTCCTCTCCATCCACACTCTCGTCTCAATTCTCTTCAATAACTTCATCAAATTCCTCTTTAACTTCCTTCAGACAGTCATCCACAACATCAATCTTCATACATACAATACCATCCATTGGCTTCTTCAAAGATTTAGACATATTAAATTCAACCTGCTTATCACCAACTCTTAAAATATGTTTCCCTTCATACACATCCATTAATTCCCTACCAGCATTCATAAACGGCCTATCCAAAATCAAGGGAAATATTCTATTTTCCTCAAAATCCCTCACAATAAAATCAACAGGCATGATAAATTTGTCCACTTTTACCAATATATCTTCCACAACTTGAAATGTTCTCTCGATGGATTGATCTGCAAGCAAAATGAGAATGGATGTTGGCGTAAGTTGTCCTAATCCCAATTTCCTAAAAATAAACAAAGGCATCAAGTTAATACTTACACCTAAATCACATAAACATTTAGAGAATTCAAAATCACTAACAACACATAAAATAGTGAAACTCCTTTGATCTTATAGTTTTGAAGGCATGTTTTCTTGAGATGATAGAAGTGCAATTCTCCATCAAAGTCACCATTTGGTTATCCTCCCAAGTGCATTTTTGAGACAATATGTCCTCAAGAAACTTCTCATACTTGGGCAAACATTCCAATGCCTCCACCAAGGACAAATTAATCTGAAACTTCTTCAAGTTCCCAAAAACTTGGAGAACTGAGCATTTACTTAGTGTTTTCTCACCCTCTTTAGATATGGAATCTTGGGCTTGTAAGGTGATGGTGGTACATACGGTCTTTCTTTTCCTCTATTTCCTTGCCTTTCTCCTTGATTTGACTCTCCTTTTACACACTTGGATCCACTAATTGTTTGCCATTCCTAAGTGTGATTGCCTTGAGTTTTTCCTTCTGGTTGGCTTCAATATTGCTTGGCAAGCTACCTGCATTTCTAAAAGATAGAGCATTGGCAAGTTGACCTACCTATAATTCCAGGTTATAAATATATAAGGTGTTGATCTTGGTTATCTAATCAAATTTGGTCTCCAATAGCTTTTGATTTTCCTCTTAGCTTGCTAACTTAGAGCTCAACACGTCCATCATCTTATCTATCTTGCTTAACAAAGCCCTAATTCGGTCTTGTTGGAATCTAGGAGGCCCTTGAGGTTTTGCTTAGCCACCTGCATTGTTAGTACTCCAAGTGAAATTGGGATGGTTTCTTCACCTAGGAATATAAGTCTTGGAGTATGGATTATTACCTATTTTTTGGCTAGCCAACAAAATTTACTTGCTCAGTTCTATTAGCTTCTAACAAGAAACATCATGTTTTATCATGGTTGTCTTGTTCACAAAGCTCACAGTCAATTGCTTGGCCTTCACTATAGATGACGATGTTTCTTTCATGTTACTCAACTACTTGGTGAGGGTGGTAATTTGAGCTTGTAGTATTGTTACTGAATCAACTGGTATCATCCCTTTTTGCTCCTTTTACCCCTTCCTACGACTATCATTTGACCACATTCAACTATTTCTCGCCAACTCTTAAAAAATTTTATGAACTGCATCGATTGTTTTCCTTGTCAATGATCCCCCAACAGTAACATCTATGGTCCCACTTATGTTCAGATTAACTCCATTATAGAATGTTTGTAGTAAGAACTCTCTTGGAAGATTGTGTTGTGGGCAGTTTCTTTACAACCCTTTAAACCTCTCCCAAGCTTCATATAATGACTCCCCATCATTCTATTGAAAGAATGTGAATTCCTTGATGATTCTTATTGTCTTGTTCAAGGGAAAATACTTGACAAGGAAGGCTTGGACTACTTATTCCTATGTACTAATCTGAGTTGAACTGAACGAGTTATACTACGCCTTTTCCTGATCCCTCAAAGTGAATGGAAATAATTTGAGCCTCACAACATTATCATACATTCCTGAATATGTCAAAAATCTCTAAAAAATTTGCTAGATGGGTGTTAGGATCTTCATTACGTTGTCTGTAGAACTAAACACCGTTTTGAAGTATGTTGAGGAGTGCAGGCTTTGATCTAAAAATTGTTTGCTTAAGTCGCAAGTCTTACAACTCCTTAAAGACCGAAATCAGACCACATGAAATCCATCAATGTCCTCTCAGCTTCTCTCTATTCTCCTTCTTCTGCCACATTTCTTTTTATATTTTCTTGGTACTTCGCTCTTCTGAACTCTCGTTCATGCCTTGTTATATCCGACAACCCTTTGTCACTAAATTTGTATACCTTTGCATGCTTCTTGAATTCATGCACCTTCAAAGACACAAAGAAAAGTATAAAAAACTCTCAAACCAAAGTAACCTAAACTAAGCCAGATCTAAATAAAATAATCCCCGGCAACGATGCCAAAAACTTGCTCATAAGTTTACAAAACTATCTAACCAGTTTGATGCTCAAAGCCGTAAGCATACAAAGTGTAATTTCTAATCAAGAATAGATTTCGATCCCACAAGGATTGTAGCTTAAACACTAGCTAATTTAGGTTATGCTTTATTCAAGACCTAATTTAAATTAACAAAGACTGAAAAAGATACTAAATAAAATAAACTAGCAAAGAACAAAAACATAGAAACTTTGGAACTTAAGATTTAAGATTAAAGATTACTTTTTTCAGAACTTGTCTCCCTCCTACCCTATTGATTCAAATATGGCTCACCTAAGAAGTCCTAATATTTCGATTACCCTATCTTAAGGTGTAATTAAAATTCCCTATCCAAATTAAATGGAATTGATTCAGCAATCTCTCAATCTACAAAACCAGTCCACCAATTTAACTAGTTATGAAGCTATACTATGGTAATCAACTAATTAGTCAAGATCTCTCTCTAACTAATCAATTAACTTGGTAAATTAGGGTCTATAGGGTGTCAATTCTCATTGTACAACCCTAAAAAAAATATCCAACTCAATTTCTAAATATATTGCAATGTATAAGATCAACATTCATTAAAAGCATCCATTCATTCAAAACAACAAAGTAGGACTTCAACTAGTGGTTCGAAAGTAAACTCTACAATATATTTAGCCATTCATAATGTCAATAACATTTATATACTACAAAATCCATAATAAGATAGTAGAAGAGAAAAATAAATAAAAACTAGATGAAATAAGCTTCTTTGGTTCTTACCTAAATATGGGAAATCTAGTTGTTTATGATTTTCTTTCCAAAAATGGAGTGATGATCTTGATTGTCCTC
>JAOXYD010000002.1:16170412-16193906 GCA_028565735.1 Pinacopodium congolense | reverse complement strand
CGATATCGAAATTAAAGATAAAAAGGGTGCTGAGAATTTTTTGCTGACCATCTATCAAGGTTAAATGAGGAAGTATTAGAAAAGGATTATTCAAAGTATTAAGGAAATGTTTCCTAAACAGCATTTGTTAGGAGTTAAGGATGACTTGCTATAATATGTTGATTATCTAAGTTATTTAGTTGACAATGTTATTCCTTATAATTTTTCTTATCAACAATGAAGAAATTTCCTTTAAGATGTAAAGAAGTTTCTTTGGTATAATCCATAATTGTTCAAAATTTGTGAAGATGGCATAATAAGTTGTGTGCCTTCTATTTTGACTCATTTTCGTTCTAAAGAATTGGAGGACACTTTGGGTTGATTAGAACTGCACACAAGTTCTTAGAATTAGGATTCTACACATTTAAATTTATAAAATCTTGTGATAAATGCCAAAGAAGTATAAAAATTTCAAGAAGACAAGAAATTCCATTGAATAACATTTTATTCTATGAAATTTTTGATGTTTAGGGCATTGATTTTATGGGACCATTCTTAAAATCATTTGCCATCAATATATTTTAGTCGTAGTTGATTATGTAAGCAAATGGGTTTATGTAGTTTAATTACCCACAAATGATGTACGAGGGGTGGTAAACTTCCTAAAGAAGAACATCTTTACAAGATTTGCTATTCCTAGAGCTATAATTAGTGATGGAGGATCCCATTTTTACAACAGGCAATCTGATTCTATCTAAATATGGTGTAACCCATAAAGTTACCATGCCCTATCATCCATAAACAAGCGGTCAAATGGAAATTACTAATTGGAAAATCAAAATAATTCTTAAAAAGACCATTAATGCATCTAGAAAGGATTGGTCTTTAAAATTAGATGATGTATTATAGGCATATCACATTGCTTTTAAGACGTATATTGGTATATCTCCATATCTTTTGGTTTATAGTAAATCTTGTCATTTACCTGTGGAATCGAAATATAAGGCTTTTTTGGCAATCAATTTGTTGAATTTTAATTAAAGACAAGCTAGTTAAAAAAGGTTATTACAGTTAAATGAATTGGATGATTTTTGTCTTACTATATATGAAAATGTCAAATTATATAAGGCAAGGACAAAGAAAGGTCATGATAGTAACGTTGCTCCTTATGAATTTAAAGCCGATGATAAAGTTTTGGTCTATAACTCTCACTTGAAACTCTTTCCTAGAAAATTACGTTCTCGCTGGACTTAGTCTTATAATGTTCTTAAGGTCTATCCTTATGGCACCATTGAAGTTTCCAATGGACAACTATCTTTTAAAGTCAATGGATAAAGGGCTAAGCTTTATGTGCCTAATAAGGTCAATAAACAAGTTGAGATTTTAATTTTTCTGACCCCTCTTTGGTTGTTTTATATGTTAATTCTCTAAGTATTAGTGTGTTAATTTTCACTTAAGTCTTTATTTTTATTTCTTTCTTTTTCAAGGTTTTAAGGCTCTTGTTGTCTTCTGTACTATTTGTTTTTGTTTTAGTGTTTTTATTTTCAGTTTAAAATTTCTTAATTATAATCTCTTTTTAGTTTCCCTTTACTTATTTCTGGTTGATTTGATGTCTTCGTTTAAAGCTTTTTAAGTTAACTTTAACTTAGTAATTTCTTTTAAGGAATTTTTTAAACATTCCTCTTAATTTCTAGCTTTTTATTTTTATTTTTTTAAGAAAATTAGATTGATAATTTCATTAGGTCCCTTTTACGTTGTTTGATTTTTCTCAATTGTGTTTCCTCTAAGTTTGTGATTAGATTTCTTTTTTACCTTTTTAGTTATTGTTTTTCTTCTTTGTTTGTAAGCTTAATCCTAGCTAGTTTATCTGAGCTTAAGTTTGATATTTCTTCAGCAATATTTTTAGTCATTAATCTAAGGAATCATGTAATCTTTGTTTAACAATAATTTGGGGTCATTTAGAGTTAATTTAGAGCTAGAAATTTGAGTTTTAAGCTAATTTGCAAGAGTAAAATGTGACTCTAAAACGGTAGGGTTCTGCTAATAAAATTTTGTGTTTTAGTCTTTTAAGGGTGGGAGTAATGACCGGATCATTACGACACCGCTATGTTACCTATTAGACCTCCGTGTTACTCCTTATTAAGTTAGAAGTGACATAGTTTCTGGTCATCTTCTCTAGCTCTCTCTTTTCTCTTCTCTTTATATTATTTATGAGTTTTAGAGCTTGAAACCTCTCTTTTCTCGCTCAAACCTTCACCAAATTAAGTTATTTATGGCTCAAAATCTTTGAAATTCCGAGTTCTACCTAATTCTAGAGTCAATTTGTGCATAAAACCTTAGATTCTATCTTAAATTTTTCCACTTTAGTGTGAAAGTGCTATTTATCTAACATGAATTTTTGAATTTTCTTGATGATTTAGGCGTTGTCTTCTCATAATTTTGGTACCATTGGATTCAGTAGATTATTCTCTACAATTTGATACCAATTTTGTGTATTAAGCTTTTTGTGAAAATTTAGCCATTTTTCTGACTAGGGACATTTTATTAATTTTTCAAGTTAGAGAATTTTGGCCTTGAATTGAGTTATTCTGCATTTAATCTAGGCCCAAATGTGTTCCATATAATTTTTTGCTGCTTTATCTTCGTCATTTGACAATTTTAATGCATATTCATTTGTGATGATTATTAAGCTTATAGTCATTTTGAATTGAGAGATTGTTTTGAATTATTTGAGTTAGGGTTCACAAAGAGAGTTGGTAACTTAATGGACCTGCAATTAATAGGTTAATAAGTGGTTGAAGAGACATCTTAACTATTTTATTAATTACCTATAGGATTTCTTCACAACTAGTTAAGTATTTAGGAAAAGTTTCATAGATCGAGAGATTGCAAGACTAATTCTATCTTACTTCAATTATGGACAATTAGTTACACCTTGAGAGATTGTAGTGAAAGTTTAGGATATCTTGGGTTAAACACAATTAAATCGATAAGATAAAGGAGGGTAAATAAGGATAGAACAACCTCTAAGTCTCCACCATTGAGTATCTTTTTTGTTTTACTTTCTTCTACAATTATTTACATTCGATTTTTGTTAGTTTAAATTTAATTTCAAGGTTCCTACCATGTTATTTGCCTTAAACCAAATGAGTTTAAGTCGTTAGGTGTCTAGATTCAATCCTCGTGGGATCGATATAAATTATACTATAAGTTGCGATCTGTATACTTGCAATGTAGTTAAAAATAGCAAACAACTAGCTTGCTACTTTTCCAAGTTCTTATTATGTGATAGAGAATTTGAATATTTTTTATCATTCTCAAATTATGGTCAATTCTCTTATTTTAAAGAAAAAAGGAGCTACCCTATTTAGATTCTCAAAATTTGTTTCCTCTCACCCTAGCTTCCTCCCTTTTATGGAGAAGGCCTGGGTAACTCCTGTTGTGGGAACTCAAATTTTTTGTGTGGTCTCTAAACTTAAGCTGGTTAAACATGCCCTAAAAACTTTAAACTCTCATGATATTGGTGATCTTAATATTAGAGTTGAAAATAACCAGGGAAATCTTAATAACATTCAAACCCTTATGATACTTTATCATAATGATCTGTCGCTTATAGATCAAGAGATAGAGGCTATTAAGTCTCTTTATCTTTCCCTAGCAAATCAATAGAGCTTTTATAAACAATATTCCCGCATTAAATGGTTGAACGAAGGGGATAGAAACACAAAATTCTTCCATTAGTCAATCTTGTCTAATAGGAATAGAAACAACATCCACTATATTATTGATAATAGAGGTCATAGGATTTACAACTTTAATGGGATCCAATATCTTTTCCTGGACTTCATTTAGAAATCCTTTGGTAACTCTAAGACCTCTCTAGCGTTTAGGGTTCACCTAAGCTCTGTTTTTACCTCCAACTTATTTGACTATAATGAAAACTCTTTAATCATAGGGGTGTTTGCTCCAGAAATTCAGGATGCTTTTCACTCCTTTCACCCAAATAAGGCCCTTAGTCCAGATGGATTTAATGTTTTCTTTTTTAGGCAAACGTGGCACATTATAAGTAGAGATATAACCTTCACTATCTAAGATTTCTTTGCTCATGTCATCTTCTCAAGGAAATAAATTATACCTTGTAACTTGATCTACAAGGTTATTTCTAAAATCTATTTCTTATTGTAACTTGATCTATAAGGTTATTTCTAAAATCCTTGCCAATAGTTTAAGTGTCCTCCTATCCCAAATTATTAGTCATAACCAGTATACTTTCATTAAGATGAGGAGAATTGGGGATAATATTCTTCTAGCTCAAAAAATCTTCAGGAATTATCGTCATAATAATGGCCATAAGCATTGTACCTTCAAAATTGATCTTAAAAAGGCTTTTGATTCAATCCATTTGGATTTTTTGTTTGAAGTCCTAACTGTTCTTAGTTTCCCTTTGTTTTACATCAAGTGGATTAAGGAGTGCATCACTTCCCCTTTGTATTTGATTCTTATTAATAGTTCTCCTTCAATCTTCTTTAGGGGAAAGTCTGGTGTTCGACAAGGGGACTCATTATCCCCCTATCTCTTCATTATTTGCGTGGAAGCCCTGTCTTAAATGCTTACATTTTCTATAGGTAGAAATAAGAGGTTTACATACCACTGGAGATGTTCTAAACTTAAGATTTCTCATCTGATTTTTGTTGATGATCTCTTATTATTCTGTCATGATGATAAAGAGTCTATAAAATCCTTATCTGATTGTCTTCACTTATTCTCCAACTTTTTAGCTTGGAAATAAATATGGATAAGAGTCAGTATTTTTTGTCTAAGGATTTGGGTCATCTAGATCCTCTTATTAATCAGTTTACTAGTATCCATAAGGTTAAGTTGCATATAAAGTATCTTGGGTTGCCTCTTTTAACCAAAGGTCTCTTAAAGTTAGATTGCTTACCTATTTTGGAAAGAATAGATGCTAGGGTCAATCTGTGTACCAACATATTCCTCTCTTATGCCAGGAGACTCTAGTTAAATAATTCCATTCTTACAACCTTTCAGGTGTACTGATCAATCCATGTTCTCCTCCCCTCTTCAATGCTAAGGAAATTGAGAGGAAACTAAGGAATTTTCTTTAGTTTAGTAATACCTCTATTAAGCACCTAGCCAAACTTAAATGAAGTAGCCTTTGTAGATCGAAAAAAAAGATGTCTAAGAATCCAGCATTTATCAACCTGGAACAATGACCTCCTAGGAAAACGAATCTGGATTCTATTTACTGATGAGGAAGCTCTTTGGGTCAAGTAGGTTAATACCTTCATCCTTAAATGTAAATATTTCTGGACTATTAAAGCTAGTCATGACAGTTCATAGAGATGGAGAAAACTTCTTCAGGTTGAGGACCCTTTTAGGAATCTCTTCAGATTTAGAATTGGAAACGAGGTTCCTACTCTTCTTTGGTAGGATACATGGCACCCTCGAGGTATCCTCAAGGATCTATCAACTCCTCATGCAATAAATGGATTTGATCTTCCTAATATTGTGAAGGTCTACACCATCCTTTGAGATGACTGCTATTTTTAGAGAAAGTTTTCAAAAGAGACAATTTGGTCTTCTGAGTCGTTATCTTACCCTCCAAACTATTCCAGCAATGATAAGCTAGAATTGCTAGCTAACTCATCTAAGATCTCTACGAATTCTTCTACTTACAAAGTCCTTAGATCTCCTCCCCTTCTACCCTTTGGCACAAGCTAGTTTGGCATAAGAACCATATCCCAAGGAACTCCTTTTTTCAAGGGCTAGCTTTTCATAATAATCTTCAAACCTATGATAAATTTCACTTTTCTCATTGTCTAAACTTTTGCTACTTATGTTTAGTAGCAAATGAAACTATAAATCACTTGTTTTTTGAATGTTCCTTCTCCAAAACTGTGTGGTTGAATCTGCTAAATAATTTTCAAATGTTTCTCCCTTGCCTTCCTAACCTTCCTTCCATCTTACTTTGAACCTGTGCTTAAACCTTTGCTTATCCTCAAGCAAAATCAAACACAATCATAAAATTATATTAATTTGTTTTAAAAAATATTAAGTTCATGCATTCTTTCAAACTTTGACCAACTCAAATGTCACACTACATCCATCATAACTCATTTTCATTAATATACATAAACAAACTCAACTTATGACACCATTGATCAAAGGCAAGCATAGACTCCATTTGTATCTTCCTCACAGAATTCAATCCATTCACTCAAATGTTTGTGGGTTAATGTGTCACTCCAAACTCTCTATAGCATAGGCTTGCAAATACACCAATTCTCCTCTACAGTGATTACATACAAAAATAGATCAAAAGGACTTTGTAAAAGGTTTTAATGGGGTTGAAGTTAAGGTAGGTCAAAAAGGGTATGAAGGGTTCTTTACAAGTAGTCATAAAACACTAAGTATGTAAAGGGATAACAAAATAAATTTCTTAGATATACACATGAATATAAGTACCACTCCACACTTAAATATTGCTACTCTATGCTATTCTTTTCGTTTCTCCATTTTTTAATATATGATTTTGTTCTTTTCTCTTTCTCTTTTCTTTATTTTTGAAGGTGTTTTAGGATTCTTCACAAGAATTCAAAAAACACTAAGTATGCAAAGGGATAACAAAATAAATTTCTTAGATATACATATGAATATAACTACTAATCCACACTTAATTGTTGCTACTCTATGCTATTCTTTTCTTTTTCCCATTTTTTAATATATGATTTTGTTCTTTTCCGTTTCTCTTTTCTTTATTTTTGAACAATAAACCAAAAAACAACCAACACTAGCAGCTAGGTGTAAGGGTAGAAGTGCTAAAGACTGCTCAAAACATCTCAAAAAAAATATTAGCCAAAATTCTCGATTAATACATACTCAATATTTTATTAAACTTATGATTGGGTTGGTTAATGGGGATTGAGGTTTTAAAATGGGGGTGTTCACTTTAAGAAATAAAAAGGTCAAAGGCTTAAAAGGGTTTAGAAGGGATAATTACATAAGTGGGTCATTTAAGCTAAAGGTTTAAAAGAAAGAGGCCCTTAAGCACTTCCATTAAGCATATATCTAGTAGATTCAAATTGGGTTAAAGCAAGTTCTAGAGGTAACTACCTATGGGGGTACCACACACAAAAGGAATGAAATGACTGTGGAATATAATCATATAAACTCAATTCCTCACTTAGGTTCTATTGAATATCCATCATATTTCTATACATTACCTAATCACTAAAGTATCAAATTATGGGTGAGTTTATGTGACCAACTATTTAAGCCACTCAACATGATTCGCCTTCTATCCAAGTGGTCTAATTCAACTCCAAGCATGCATCTCAATCCCATTCTAACTACTATGATATAACTCATGGCAACATATTCATCACAAAGATTCATGTGTAATGGAAATTGATGCTCCTAAAACTACACCCTAATATGCAACCTACATGAAATGCCAAAATCCAAAGAACACACTAACAATTAGAAAAACTTAAATAATTTGCTACCTCCCCATACTTAAAGGACACATTGTCCTTAATGTGTGAATAGGCGGGCCAAAACAACAACCCAAAACAAAATCACAATAGAAATAAAGCATAAAGCAACAAAAAAAAAAATACAAGAAACAAATAACTAAAGGGAGGGTAAGAGAACTTATGGAGACGGTGTTGGTGATAGAGTTGGGGATGGCACTTGTAGTCCTTATAATGCCTAAGACTTGTGTATTTTTCACTCAAGGTAGCGTTGGTGCCTCATGACCATCCACATTTTCTCATTCATTGCATCCAATTGCTATTGCATTTGGTGATTCTGATTCTCAAGTAAATTATACACCATTTTCTATCCCTCATTGTCAGAATCATCACTTAATGTATCATCAGAGGGGGAAGCAACCTTAGGATTTGAAGTTTTGCTAGAGAGCCTGTGTTTAACTATAGTTCGAGTCCGAGGATCTCAGTGTTCCATGTTAATGTGTCATAATATTTTCAAGCGTCGCAAGTAAGGAATATTAAATTACTCATAAGAAATAGGGATTAGACCAGTAGTATCAATGTTGAATTATTGTGCTATTGCAGTGGCTAGATACCATAGGCCTAAATAATTACCCCTCTTAGTCACCAAATGCATCAAAGCTTGAATAAAATAGAGGGGCGTACGTAACTTAATCTTTTCATCCATACACCATAATAAAAATAATTCCCTATTTGAGTATTTGTTACTTTTAGTCTTTAATAAAACAAAATAGCAAATAAATTTATATAGTAACAAATGTTCTTGACTAAGAATATTGGCATTTAAAGCATTATGAACATTAAAGTCAGTTAATTCAGTTAAATAATGCCAATAGTTGTTAGGTGAAAAGTCTTGTTGTGCATCCTCTATGTGTCCCTTAGGAAACCTTAAAACTATGTTGAACTATTTATCATCTAACTTATGTGCTTGAATTCTAATTCTAAACCAAACTTCATTTAAAGTGTCAGAAACAAAAGGTAGAGATGTAAAAAACTCAAGGGTCAATTTCTGAAAAATTGGGCAATCCATTTGAACAAATTGTTCCTAACCACAACTATTGCACCACCTTATGAGTCTATCTTTTAGTCCTATGATTTCTAAAAGATCAAAATCAAAGTAACGAGGTGTAAGGATAGTTCTATTTTTGATAAAATTGTACCTATCACCCTCATTTATGGAGAAGATGGGAAGGGGGCGTCATAATCTGCAAAAATGTCACGGGTATTTTGACCTCTTACTTCAGCTTGAGTGGGCGAAATAGATTTCTGATAAAGGGTTTTCTTTTGTGGAGGCATGGCATTGAAGTACCTAAAAAAAATATAATAGAAGTGAGAATGAGCAACAAAGAATTAAAACCTATACCCTAGAGAGAGAGAGAGGTGTTTATAGGGAGAATGGGCGAGGAAAGAGATGAAATCTGCAGAAAAACTGTAAAAAAATACAAAGAAACTACACAAGCTGAAAAGAAATAAACAAAACTTATTAGATTTGGAGCAAACTTGGCTTGAAATGAGCAAAGAAAGGTGGAGGCTAGGTGGGAGTGCCGAAAATAGAGACAAGAGGGAGTAGGTAGGAGAAAGAATTAGGAAAGAATGATAAAATAGGGGTTTTGAACCCTAAAATCGGGTTATAGAAAATAACGTTGTCACGACCATCTCCTCTTGTTTAAAACTTCTGTCATCATGAGGGTGACAGAATTTAGACCTTCTTTAGCATAAACTCAACCTAAATGACCCTTCACTTGTTATAAACTCAACATAGGCTTTCCAAATCGAGATTTAATAACAAAAATTACTCAAAATTACCAATCAAACTCAAGAAAACAATAATCAAACTAAAGAAAAGATGAAGATAAAGAAAGAAACACTTTAAAACTTTGCATCAACACATTGAACAACTTGAAAAATAAAGAAAACACACTTTATTAAAGTCACGAGCTTTACCAATCTTCAATTCAATCAAGCAGAGTAAAGAAAAGGTAATAAACGACTTCCCTTTCATGTGAGAGAGCTCCTCCAAGATAAAACTTGCACCTATGCTCATTAACCTTAAAGGTTTCATGCTTATCATTTTATATCTATAAAGTACCATGGGGAAACACTTGAATAAATTTGAAGGGTATTTTCCATCTTGACTTGAACTTTCTGGGAAATAATTAAAGTCTTGAATTAAATAAAAGAGGCAAGTCCCCATTCTTAAACAACTTCTTCTTGATCTGAACATCATGCCACTTTTTAACCCTTTCCTTGTACATCTTGGTATTAAGTATGAAACCTCAACTCTTCTAATTTATTAAGTTGTATCTATCTCTTCTCACTCACAAGCTTCCAATCCACATTCAACTTCTGAATTGTCAAATAGGCTCTATGCTCCAACTCCAAAGGTAAATGACAAGCCTTGCCATACACAAGTCTATAACGAGTAGTACCTAAAGGTATCTTGAAAGCTGTCTTATACGTCCAAAGTGTGTCATCTAACTTCAAATCCAAATCCTTTCTTAAGGTGCTCACCACCTTCTCCAAAATCGTCTTTGATTCCCTATTTACCACCTCCACTTGGATATTTGTTTCTAGATGGTAAGGAATAGTCACTCAATAATACACATTGTATCTTTTCAATAGAGCTTTGATTGATGGAAATGTGACTCCCTTTATCACTTATGATCTCTCTAGGCACTCCAAATCTAATGAAGATCTTCTTGATGAATCGTTTCACCACTTTGCCATCATTGATTGGAGTAGCTACGACCTTTACCTAACTAGAAACAAAATCAACTCCAATTAAGATATAATTGTTACTTAGGGAGTATGGGAAGGGTTCTATGAAATCCAAGCCTCACAAAGCAAATATCTCCACTTCCATGATGTTGAAGAGTGGCATCTTATCCCTCTTCAATATGTTGCCTACTCGATGGCATCTATCACACTTCATCACAAAGTCTCGAGCATTCTGAAACAAGTATGTTCAATAGAATCCACACTTTAGGGTTTGAGCAATAGTGTTATTTGCTCCTTAATGCCCTACATAAGGTTAGCTATGACATTGCATAAAAACTTCAAGAATTTCATCTTTAGGGACACACATGCGAATCACATTATCACCACATATCTTATAAAATAAAAGTTGATCCTAAATATAGTGAGAATATTGAAACACAAAATGCTTCCTTTGTTGATAAGAGAGATCAGGGGGAAGAATACCACTTGAGAGGTAATTAGCAATATCTACAAACCAAGGATAAAAAGGATTTTCTACCATCATTAAAACCTCATCAAGCAACTCTCCTCGGTTTCCTCTTCTTCTTCTTGGTGCCCTCCTTTAAGTCTTAAGAGGAGGTTTGCTACAACATTTTCTGCTCTTTTTTTTTTGTCTTTGATATTGAGGTTGAAATCTTGAGGTATAAGTACCCATCTGATAAGCCTAGCCTTAGCATCCTTCTTTGCAAAGAGATAGCACAATGTTGCATGATTTGTAAAAATAATAACTTGTGAGCCCAAAAGGTAAGAACAAAAATTTTCACATAAAAATACCACTGCAAGTAACTCCTTCTCTGTAGTGGTATAATTCAATTGTGCTCTTATCAAGGTGTTGCTGGTATAGTAAATTGCATGTAGCCTTTTTTTCCTTCCACTGACCAAGTACACAACTAAGTATGGCTGCTTGCATCACACATGATCTCGAAGGGAAGAGACCAATTTGGTGATGTCAAAATGGGTGCTGTGGTAAGTGCCTTCGTCAACCTATTAAAAGCATCCAAATAATCATCATCAAACACAAAAGACACATCTTTAACTAATAAATGAGTCAAATATATATTAATAAGAGAAAAATTCATGATAAACCGTCTACAGAACCCTGCATGACCAAGAAAAGTTCAAATGACCTTGATGTTGGTATAAGGTGGAAGCTTTTCAATTACTTCTGTTTTGGGTCGGTCTGCCTCAATGCCTTTGTGTGAGATCTTATAGCCCAATACAATTCCCTCTTGGACCATGAAATGACACTTCTCCTAGTTCAAAACTAGATGAGACTCCTCGCATCTTTTAAGCACTCTGTTTAAATTAAAACAAGTAATGTTCAAAAGAGTCTCCAAAGATAAAGAATTCATCCATAAATACCTCCACGAAATTCTCATTCATATCTAAAAAGTGGAAATTATGCACCTTTAGAATGTGGCAAGTGCATTACATAAACCAAAAGGCATCCTCCTATAATCAAAAGTCCCATAAGGATAAGTGAAAATATTCTTTTCCTGATCTTGTGGGTATATAAACACCTGATTGTATCCTGAGTATTTATCAAGAAAAAGGTATAATGCATCAACAACCACCATCTCAATCATTCGATCCATAAAAGATAAAGGGAAATGATCTTTCTTAGTGACCAAATTGAACTTCCTATAATGTATACACACTCTCTAACTTATGATGCTCCTAGTAGAAGTCTTTTCACCCCCCCTTTTTATTCTCCATCATTGTCATGCCTCCCTTCTTAGGCATATATTGTACCGGACTCATCCACTTGCTATCTGAAATGGGGTAAATGATCCCCGTATCCAAAAACTTTACTACGTCCTTCTTCACAACCTCTTGCATGTTTAGATTTTACCTTCTCTATCTCTCCCTCATTGTCTTACATCCTTCTTCCAGGTTAATCCTATGCATCACCATATGGGGGCTAATCCACTAATATTAGAAATTTGCCACCCCATGGCTCTCATCCTCTTCTTAATGATCTACACCACTTTCTCTTCTTGCTAAAAATCCAATTGATTTGAAATGATGATGGGTAGAGTGTAATCCTTACCTAAAAAGACATATATTAAGTGGGAAGGTAAGGTTGAGCTCTAAAGTGGGTGGTTTATTAATGGAAGGTTGTGTGAGTGTAGCTATTCTCTTCAACTTCTCCTTCTTAACTCCCTCACATAATTCCTCTTCTCTCACACCCTCATCCCCGTGTAATTCAATAATTTCATCAACTTCCTTTACACACTCATCCACAACATTAATCTTCATACATGTAGTACCATTCATCAACTTCTTCAAAGATTTAGACATGTTAAATTCAATATGCTCATCACCAATTTTCAAAACAAGTTATCCTTTATGAACATCAACTAATACCCTACCATTATTTATAAAGGGCTGACCTAAAATCAAGGGTAAATTTATATCTTCCTCAAAATCTAACATAAAAAAATCAAAAGGAATGAAAAATTTATCCACTTTTATTAACACGTCTTCTATAACTACAAATGACCTCTTGATGGATTGATCTACAAGATGAATGAGCATGGATGTTGGCTTATCCTCTCTCAATCCCAATTTCCCGAAAACAAACAAAGGAATCATGTTAATACTTGCACCTAAAACACAAAAGCATTTAAAAAATTCAAAGTCACTAATAACATATGGAGTAGTAAAACTCCATAGATCTTGTAGTTTTGAAGGCAGTATGCTTGAGATGATTGAACTATAATTCTTCATTAAGGTTACCATCTCATTGTCCTCCCAAGTGCATTTATGAAACTTCACATACTTGGTCATGCACTCCAAGTCTTCCACCAATGACAAGTTAATCTAAAGCTTCTTCAATTTCTCTAAAAACTTGGAAAATGAAGTGTCTACCTAATGTTGCCTCACCCTTTCTAGATAAGGAAGCTTAGGCTTGTAGGGTGGTAGTGGTATATAAGGCCTCTGTTCTTCTTTTTCTTCCTCCTTCTCTTCTCCTATCTCCCTACCTTTCTCCTTTATTTAGCTCCCCTTTTACATACTCGGCTCCTCCAGTTTCTTGCAACCCCTAAGTGTGATTGCCTTAAGTTGTTCCTTTGGGATAGCTTCAGTGTTGTTTGGTAGGCTACATGCGTTTAAAGAAGAAAAAGCATTAGCAAGTTGAATTACCTATACCTCCAAGTTGTGGATGGAGGAAGCATGATTCTTTAAGACCTAGTCAAATGTTTCCTCATGGTTTGCAAATTTGGAGCCTAACATATCCATCATCTTATCCATCTTGTTCTCTAAAGACCTAAATCGGTCTTGTTGAAATCTAAGAGGTGCTTGAATGCTCACTTGGCTACCTGTATTTTTAGTACTCCAAGAAAAATTGGGGTGGTTTTTCCACCCTGGATTATGTGTTGGAATAATGATTGTCACGTCTTTGCGGTTTGCCCAAATCATTGTTTTATTTTGTGCCAATGATTCCCAATAAAAAATATCCCACTGTATCATGGTTATCTTGTCCGCAAAGCTCACAGTGAAATTGCATGGCCTTTATTTTAGATGAAGATGCTCCTTGCATGTCGCTTAATTGATTGATGAGGGCTATAATATGAGCTTATAATGATGTTACTGAGTTAACTGGTATCATCCCTTTTTGTTCCTTTTGCCCCTATCTACTCCTCTTACTTGACCATATACAACTATTGTTCATCAGCTCTTCCAAAATTTCATGAGCTACATCAATGTTTTTTCTGATCAATGATCCTTCAGCAACTGCATCTATGGTCCACCATATGTTCTGATTAACACCATTATAGAATGTCTATAGAAAGAACTCCCTTGGAAGATTGTGGTGTGGGCAGTTTCTTTGAAATTTTTTGAATCTCTCCTAAGCTTCATATAATGACTCCCCATCACATTGCTGAAAGTTTGTAATTTTCTTTATGATTCTTATTGTCTTGGTTAGTGGGAAGTACTTGGCATGAAAAGCTTGGGTGACCTGCTCCCATATGATTATCTATCTTGAACTAAGGGAGTTGTACCATACCTTTGCCCAATCCCTTAATGTCATAGGAAATAATCTGAGCCTCACATCATCGTCCGACATTCCATTAAACTTGAAAGTATCACAAATCTCCAAAAAGTTAGCCAGATGGATGTTAGGATCTTCATTAAATAGCCCATAGAACTGCATGCTGCTCTGAAATAATTTAAGGAGTGCATGCTTGATTTCAAAGTTATTGGCTTGAGCAGTAGACCTTGTAACTCCTTGAGGACTGAACTCTAGCCTCATGAAAGCCATCAATGTCCTCTCAACTACTCCTTGTTCTCCTTCTTTTGCTATATTTGTATGAATTCTATCTTGATGTCTCACTCTTCTTAGCTCTCATTCGTGCCTTGTAATGTTAGAAAAAACTCTTTGTCACTAATCTCGTTAGATCTTTACGTACTCCTTGTGTTCATGCACCTACAAATACAAAAGAAAAAGTATCAAAAACTCTTAATTCAAAGTAACTAAAACTAAACAAGATAATAAACAAAAAAATCTCCTATAATGACTTTAAAAACTTGTTTGATGATATCGCAAAACTATCTAACTTGTTTTATGCTACACTACTGTAAGGGTACGGGTCGTAACTTGTAGTAAGGAAGTGGATATCGATCCTATAGAGATTGAGTTTAGTCACCACTTAACTTAGGTTATACTTTGTTTAAGAACAAGTTTGCAAATGATTCAAAAATAAAAAATTAAATTAAAATTAATTAAACTAACAATAAACAACCAATTGAGATAAAGTCTAGTAATTTGTTAACCAAGGCTTAAGATTAGGTCTTAATCTATTCCTATTTTGCTTCTCTCTTGTGTTCTTGATCTAATTATGGTTGACCTAAGATTTCCTAATACTTAATTACCCTCTCTCAAGGTGTAATTAATTGGCCCTATTTGAAATGGATTAGAATCAATTATGCTATCTCTAGAATTACCAACTTCTCCTAACTAATCAACTAGATTTTAAGCACCCCTATAGGTGATTTTAGGAAAATAACTGAGATGTCTCTTCCATTATTATGTAAAACTTAAATATTTATAGGTTTATTGGGAACTAACTATCGTTATACTACCTAATTCAAATGCTCAAACTCACCCTCTCGATCTTTTGTTTGGTACAAACATAATAAATATCATAAAGCATCATTCATTGGATCAAAAACAACAAGAGTTCCATAAAAAATTCAAGAACAACTCCTACAAAGTGTTTAGTTACTTATATTCATGAAAAATCCAACAAAATCTATGTTTTTCATACTAAAAAGTAATAAAGTGGAAAGAAAAAAACTGGGTAAAGTTAAAACAACAAGTTGGAAAAACTGGATATTGATGTTGTCACACTTTTCCCAAGGTAGATTATTGTTTCTCTTTTTAGCTAGCCACCAAAACTTTACTCCTTTCCTCTTTTGGGTGTTTTCTAATGATTGTTGGAGGCTCCTAGGGTTTATAGCCCTTATATAGGTTGAAAGGAGGATTAAATCACTTAAAATCCCATGTTTGTCCTAAAACAAGCTGTTTTCGCTATCACGAGCATGACAGAGATTTTTTTCTGGAGGTCTTCACGATCATGACACATCCCTCTGTCAACTTTGAACACTCTTCACTATTTTGACCATAATTTCTTCTCAGGACCTCTAATTGACTTTGTCTCTAACTAAATTTCTGCTACCTACACAATCCACCACCAAAGTGCACCAAACCATCCCTAAAATCCCTCAAAAATAGACAATCAAAAGAAAGAATTAAAAACATCTAAGATCACGTAAAGATGAAATAGATGCAAAATAACAAGTAAACTAATGCTAAAACACACAAAAATACATTTAAAAAACATAGAAAACAACCTAAAAACACAACCTAAGACATAATTATTAGTATTAACCATAACATTGGTTATATTAAGTGAATTGATCTTAAAACAAGTCTCTTAAACCACTTTTAATCCATCTTGATCATTGAAGAGCATTTCCTAACCTATTATATATAAATAAACAAGCCTTTTTATCAACTAAGTTATTCTTCATAAATTTGTAGTTTTAATTTCAATTAGTAATCTTAGTTTTTTTTATTTCATTTGCACCTGAATCTCTAGATAATTATGATTTAAATTGGGCCAAGTACTTTCAATTTAGCTTAGATCCCCGTTGGAATGATACTTGGATCTTAAATACATCTATATATTACTTGTGATGGATGCACTTTCCATTAGTGTTGCTTTTAAATTCACTTTGAGAAAAGTGTTCTTAAGGAACATAGTTTATAGTTATTTTGAGTTAGTTGGATTTCATAGAAAACCAACCACTGTAGGGGTATATTATATAAGATTTTTTTAAAAATAATTTGTTATGTGTTCATGATTATTTTACCTCTAAATTATCCAATTTGAACTTAACAATTGCTTAAAGGGAAACTGAAATTTTAACAAATAGCCCTCAAATTCCAGCTTTTTAAGCCTCTGTTCTAGCATACATAACATAATAATTGCTTAACCAAAATCAATGTAAGGAGCGTCTTAAAATACAACTTATGTAATACTTATGCTAAATGCATTCCCTAACGCTCATTTAATATCATCCATGACATAATTCAGTTATAAATTTATTCAATAATAACATATAAATCAAATCTTCATTATTACAGGTGAAGAGGAAGCTATTAAAAATCTTTTTTATGGTAAGGAGTAACCTATAACTCAATCAACAATTAATATAATCAAAGTCCCAAAATTAGTACATAATCATACAACTATAATGGTGTTTCAATTCAGGATAAATATTACAATGATTTTAAACCTTCCAAGGATACAAAATAAAATTAATAACCTCTTATAAACTCAGTAAGAAATAAAAAAATAGGTTGAAAAAACAAACACAAACATATGACTTAAACATAATAATATTAAATTAATGGAAGCACAAAACTCACAATATGAGGGCATTTTATTCTAAGCTTTCAAGGACCTACAATCAACATAATAAACCTCTTGGAAGCTGAAAAAAATCAATTAACCACTGACTGAAATAATAAAAATGAAAGTAAATCTTGAATGAATAATAATAACTTTTATAGCGACTTTTAAGCTTATATATTCATCAAAATGGCATTAATATGATAACAAACAAATCAAAACTCTTTTAAAGTCTTAAAGAAACAAACTATGATGGACTGAATAGACATAAAATAGATTGGAATAATGATAAACTGGGATTGAAAGAGATGAACACAAAAGAATTTGATGTATGTAACTTTGTAGGCTCAATTATCTGACAAAAACTTTTCTTGTCTTTTGAAATATGGTTTAAGACCCTTAGAAATAGTGTTATAAAGCTAAAAGAGCCATTGAAAACATAATCTAACTATTTGGAGTGAGTACACATCGGGATTCATATTAAAAACAAATTATCATTTGTACAACTTACTTCAATAGTAGTCTTTACTTTAATTAATGATGTTGTTGTTCTTCCTGAACACTTGTTTTTATGTTTAGAACAGGAACTACAAAGATGTTTTACTAGATTATAATGGCCTTATCATACCCACCATTAATAACCACCCTTGAAACTCGAAAAAACACTTCAAAATTTGATAAAAAAAAACATTTCTAACACTTCCTTACCTTGCCTAACAACAAACGCAACTTCAACTTAATTTGAAAACATTTTTTAAGGTTGTTTGAAAATCCAAATTTATCTAATTGACTCAAGTATTTTCCAATATATTTGAACAAACTCAGACAACTTTAATCAAGTTATAAGACACTAACATGAAATTTTAAATCAATTTCTATCATATAAATTCCATAATTAAATTCAACTAAATTCTAAGACTTAAACCAAAGTTCTAAATGTAATTATTTATGCAGACATGACATGCAAAAGTGAACCCTTTTCAAGCATTGAATATGATCAAGAAAACTTACATTCTAAAACATATTCTAAACCTATTTAAACTTCTTTATCTTATCTTGATCTGCCTTCTAACACTTTAATGCTTGCTCTAATCATCTTTTTCTTCATCAATGCTCTTCTACCTCAGGTTCTAACACATGTCATTGAACATTTTGCATTAACCTATCTTTCTAAAAATGTCCAAACTAAACCATTGGTAATTAAAATGTTTTTTCATCATCAAAACTCATGATTGGAATCTTCCTTATTATAACAAAAAGGTTATATAAAAATATCAAACAAATCTTCATCAACACTTTTTCACAACATCGTTATAATTTGTCTAACTTGATATTGAAGCCCAACTGTAGGACATCAATGAGGGTCATCGAAGATTCTATTATTGTCATTATTAACCACCATTGATTTTTGTGTTCTGCGCTAACATAGTGTTGTTTTGATAAAACCTTATATCACTTCATCACCTTCACGTTCCCTCACCACTGTCATTCTCTAAATCACAACTGCTTTTAGAGTCCCAGGCTGGGAGCCTACTTTGACTTTAGCTAGCCCTCATTATTCCATATTGGTTTATGAGTTCTAATCAAACATAAAGTAAAAGGAGAAGGTTGATATGAATGAGGTTAGATCAATTGTACCAGGTACTCTGATACTCATTACTCATAGTTATTTATCTTCATTGCTAGGGGTGCCTAATGATGGCAATGTTTATAGGCAATAGAAGGACATTATTCATAGAGACTTGATGACCTCCAACTCTAATTTTCTGATCACCCCTACTCCAAATGCCTTAGGTAGGACGATGAGCCTTAGAGCATTCCCAATAACTCAGTTAGTTATTAGGGAGAGGTTTTGGTATAGCTACTTAGTGCGCAGATGATATCTTATGCCATACTTAAGTCATGAAAGTATGTGTAAGTTAGATATATATTGATAAATATCCAATTTTATCCATTGTTTAAGGATGAGCAAGTTAAGGACCCCACTACTCTGACTGTTGCCTTTGAGGAGAGTGGTGGTGAGGAGAAATGATCAGAGGCATCCCCTAGCATAAATCCTCCCTAGAAAACCATTCTCTCCACTTCCATGCCTCCTAATCCACCTACTAGTTTAATCTTAGAGATTCTTTCAAGGCTAAAGTGTGATATAGTTGATATGCAAAGCCATATGGGCTACATCCAAACTCTGATGGACCATATGGAGGGTCAAATAGATCAACTACAAGATCACCTATAGTCTAGAGACTCTGAACTTAGTCCTTATAAGTTTTATGATTGTACATGTTCATTTCTCTCATTTTCTTTTTTCTTTTCTTTGCATCACATTCACTTTGTATTTTATGCTCTTAGATGTATTTTTTTATTACATTTATGATAATGGAGCTTTCTTATTTTCATATGTCTCTTTTACTTTTTATATTTCTTTATCTTATTTTTAGTTAACTATAAAATGTCCCCTACTCACAAATGGAGACTTATATATGTCACCTATTCCTATTACCTTCTTTTCTTTGTTGTGTGTTATTTTGATTTTTTAACATTTGGGAAAATATTCAATTTAAGTGTAGGGGAGGGAACTACAATTTGATTTTCTTACACTTTATATTGTGGTAAATCTAAAAGTGATATCAATTTTATCATGATTTTTTAATTGTTAACAATTTTTGGAAATTTATTTGTCTTTGATAGCATATTGTTAAAGGTATTTATTATGATTTTGATTATTTTAGCGATTTAATATGTTTAAGTGATTGATTATGATTATTGATGAACTAGTGACTTTAATTTTCATTTTAACTTTGGAAGATGACTATTGGATGAACAATATGATTTTTTATATGTAATTTACATATACATAAGTGATTATGACTTCATCTGAGTATTTTAATTTTCAAAAAGAAAAGAAAAAATATAATAACTTGTGTGTTTTTGTGAACAAGTGAGCAAATGTTAAATTCACTCCACTGGTGTTATATTAATAAAAAGATCAAATTTAAAAGTGATGCTAGCAACAAATGGATGATGTAACTTAGTTAAGTAATTGGGGGGTATTCATAATAAGGTGTTTACCTTTGCATAAAGTGACTAAGCAACTTCTTAGCCAAGCCATACAAGCTCAAAATTAAAGTAAAGTTTCATAAACAAATAAGTGATGTGAATATGCTTAAATATTGAAACATATTGCTTTAAGTGTATTACTTTGATACATGGAAATTAAATTTTATGAATTTATTTTAAGTTTTAGGAAATTTAAAGTAAATTTAATTAACTTACGAATTGAATAATTTATAAGATTTTTAAATATAATTTCTTATTTTTACTTCTATTTTGGTGTTAATTTGTCAAATTTATTTGCAATATTGTTTATTTTGTTGGATTATGCAAAAAATAGAAGATTTATGCAAAAAAGACTAGTGTGGTTCATTTTTTAGAAGAAAAACATGTGTCTTTAATAGTACTATCATTGTCACCTTTCTACTACTGTTCTTATCTTCTGAGAAAATAGCATGATCCTTTAGTAGTGTCGTTGATATCCAATCATACTGCCATTAATGTCCATTTTGAAAATAGTAGATTAACATGAGTGTATAACGATGTTGTTGCTCCCAAACAACAAGGGCTGTTAATGCCTCTAAAGGCATGTTCTAGCAGAGGATTAAGGATAATTTGAATAATTCACATACCAATCCACCCTAAACCTATTTTAGATGTATATAAACAATAATTGGATAGTAGTAACAATTGGAAACCAAAAACTTATTCAAGTTTTCAATTTTCTCTCAAGTTTTATATTAGTTTTAGGATTTAGCTTTCAATCAATTGTATTGGATATTCAAACTATATTATAAGGATTTAAGGAATTATGGTTATTAGCCCTATATGGGAGCTAAGAGAATTATGTGTTAAAAATTCTTCTAAGTTATACAACTTAATCTTTTACCAATTTATTTAAATGTGAAATCTAAACAAAAATTCTAATTTACCTAATTAAATAATTACAATAAAATAAAAAAAAATAAACACATAAAAGTAAGAGACTAAGGAAGAAGGACACAAACAATTTATTCTAGTTTAGAGCTACTAGTCCTGAACACTATTGTTGAGATTTTTGCACTATTGCAACTAAAATAAATACAATCCTTTTATAAGGCTCAACGATATCCTTGTACTTTCCCTTTCAAGGCTCGGGAATATCTTATCACTCCCTTTTCTAAGGCTAAGGAATAACCTCTCAACACACTTCTTTCTCAAGGCTCAAGAATAATCTTTACAAGAGATCACTCATAGTTTCTACCCTTCTCACAAATACACTTCACCAAATAGTCACTCTTGACTCACCAAGGTGTATAAGGACTTACACAATCCTTGTGCATGAAAATGCAACACAAAATACAATAAAAAACTCAAATCTATATATAAAATCATAAGCAATACTTAATAATACTTAATGATGATGTATGAAAGCTTTCTATCTTTCTTTCAATTCAAAACTCCATAAAAAACACCTATTTATACTCATTGAAAAATCAAATAGTCGTTGCTCAATGTTCATATTCATTAATTCATTTTACGGTTGCAAAACTAGCCGTTGTTCAATGTTCATTTGTCAACTTGCAGCATTCAGTCAACTGATACAACCATTCGGTCAATCAAACTTCAACATTATCTATTTGGTCGACCGACTTCAACTTTCAACAGTTCAGTCGACCGATCCTTACCACTCAATCCAAATAACTCTAATTGAAAATAAATTTAAACTTAGATAAAAATAACACAAAACCAATATGTCACAACATAAATTTCACAATTTAACACAACTAAATTCAATCATCTTACCAAAATTTCCTTAATATTTTAATCTAATCAATTTAATTCAGTTTATCTAATACGACTACATACTTAATCAATTCATACAACTTTAATTTACACAACATTTATCTAATATATTATTCCATGACTTACATAAGTTATATCAATTCACCAAATTACCAACTTACTCACCCATTCATCATATACAATCATGCAATGCCAAACATGTATTTATTCATACATCAAAAGGATTTTAATACACATCAAGCACATATAATACCTCTTGAATATGCATCCTATATGCAAAACTAAATATGAATGTATATGCATGATTTAGCCCTTTCAACACTATAGTAAGACTAAAAGAAGACTTACAAAGCAACTTACATAAAAACCTATCAAATTATATTCTTGAACTTGATCTTCTATCTTTAATCATGAATTGCATCTCCAATGATCCTCTTACCATCAAGATGGTCCTCAACTTTATCTTTCTTTAACATAAACTCTCAAATATGCTCTTCAACTCTAAGGCTCCATAACCATGCATTTCAAGTCTTCACCATACACTTGAAGACTTATTTTGTTCAAACTTATTTATAACAAACTCCACAAATACATTAGTAGAAAGCACTTTCTCGCTACTAAAACAAAGGTGGAATAAACCCTTGGTTCAACAGTGGCATATGCTTAAAAGTTAGAATTTAATTTCGAGCTAGATTTAATGATTTCTAAACTCTTAATTTCATTGCATTTTAACTATTTTATTTTAATCAATAGAGATGTGTTTTATATTTAATTTGACATATTTTTTAATTAATATGTGCAACTAAATTGTTTATTAGCTAAAGCTAGGTTAGGTGTTTTAATTGAGTTATTTAACCTGATTCATATGTCAATCTTTAATTATTTGAGTGCTTAATTCATTATAATAGGCTGTCCATTTAGAATAGCATCATAGATATATAAGAATTAGAAACATACCCTAAGTATTGGAAATCAATAAACAATGCAAGTTTAAATCAATAAATAACAAAAACCTGGTTAATTGTGAGGATCTTAATTCTATAATAAGGAATTTTCGGATTAAAATTTTTAAGTGTCAAGCCTATTGCCAATGTTCTTTATATGAACAAATACGAAATAGCACTGATAGAGATAAATTATAGTCTTAACAATAGTTATGTAATGCTTTTGTAAAGATACTGTAGATTAGGCAATACAATTAGTTTTTAACTTAATTGAATCATTAAAACCTAAAAACCCTAGCTATGCATTTGAATTTATTTTTAATAGAAATTTGTTTTTCTTTAAAATAACTAAAAGTTAATTTATTAATCAATTTATATGAGTTCTTTAGATAATTATAATCTGAGTAACCTAGTAGTTTGTTGCGTTGGTTAGGTGACTTTAAAATTGATGGTTGTTTGAAATGATTTTTACTTTTAAAACCAACGGATTTATAAGGCAAGTGCACCTATCGCAAAAGTAATACAGTGG
>JAOXYD010000002.1:16151969-16165855 GCA_028565735.1 Pinacopodium congolense | reverse complement strand
AAATACAAAATTCTTCCATAACTCCCTCCTTGTAAGACAAAATAGAAGCACTATTACCTCTCTTATAAGTCCTAACAATTCTGTTCTCTCTCATCCCTCTAATAGCAACACCTCTTCAAGTTCTTTTAGGATACCATGGAAAAAGACTACTCTTCTCCTCTAGGTATGAGAAATCTTAGAAGTTTTGTCAAATGCCATTTTCCCCCCCTTGATTGAGGGGCTTTGTGCTCCCTTTTTTGCTCCTGAAATTAAACAAGCCTTCTTTAGCTTCTACCCCTCTAAGCTCTAGGACTTAATGGGTTTAATGGAATTTTCTTCAAACACACTTGGGATATCCTAAGAGGGGATCTCACTTATACTTTTAGACTTCTTACACCATAGAAAACTCTCGAAAGAGGTCAATGCTACCTTTATAACTCTGGTCCCAAAAATCCCTCATCCCTCCTCTACCTTTATCTTCTGTCCTATCTCCTATTGTAATTTGATATATAAATTAATTTCCAAACTTCTAGCTGATAGAATTAAACTTGCCCTTTCATTCTTAATCAATGGCAACCAATCTACCTTTATTAAAGACAGATGAATTGGCAACAATATTCTACTAGCGCAAGAAGTCTTGCGTAATTATCCCCTTGACAATGGTCACCATTGTTGTACCTTCAAGATTGATCTTAAGAAAGCTTATGACTCCATTTTTTGTTATCCAAGCCCTTAAAATGATGTCCTTCCCTCTTAATTTTATTAGATGGATCCATGAATGTATTACAACCCCCTTTATTGCTATCCCAGTTAATGGAGACCCCACCCAATTCTTCAAAATTAGTTGTGGTCTAAGGTAAGGAGACATATTGTCTCCTTACTTATTCATCATCGATATAGAAGTCTTTACTCTAATCCTCCAGTTCCACATCTTCTCCCACTCTAACTTCTCCTACCATTAGAAATGTGAGAAACTCAAACTCAATCACATATGCTTTGTTGATTATTTACTCCTCTTTTGTAGGGCAGACTCCCCCTTAATGCATACCCTCTTTCAAGTCTTAACCTTGTTATGCTCTTTTTCAAGCCTACCATCAACCTATTAAAAAGTAAAGCTTGTGTTGCTCCTTCTACCTCCCCTCTTCCTGTCTTAATCTCAAGGATTTTAGGTTTCCCTCTTTGCTCTCTTTCTGTTAGGAAATTAGGGCTTCCCCTTATCTCTATCAAGCTTGCCAAACTACTCTCCTCTCTTAGAAAAAATGGAAAACAAAATAAGCTCTTGGACAAAAAAATTCCGTATGCTTTGCAAGTAGATTCCAACTAGTCAATTCAATCCTCAACCCTTTTCATGTTTACTGTTCCTCCCTTTTCCTCCTTCCCTTAGCAATTATTTGAGACAAGGTTAGAAACTTCCTTAGGTCAGGATCATCAAATCTTAGCCACCATTCCAAAGTAAAGTCGGAGAATGTCTGCTAGCCTAAATTGGAGGGAGGCTTAGGCATCAAGCTCCTTAAACCGTGGAATAAAGTCCTCCTTACAAAGCAAATTTGATTTTTTTTTCTGATGCGGAAGCCCTTTGGATGAAATTGATTCATAGTGTCACTCTCCAAAATAAAAGTTTCTAATCTTACTCACCTTCATATAAGGATTCCTAGAGTTGGAAGAAGATTTTGAAAACTAGAGATACCTTCATTCATAAGTTCATATTCAAAATTGGAAATGGGGAAGACATCTTCCTTTGGTTTGACCCCTAACATCTTGTTGGCATGCTACAAACCACATTCTCTAGTCGAATTATATATGATTATGGGTTTATATATGATTTTGGTTTGGACAAGACTAGTAAAGTTTTGACTATTATCCTAAAAAATAGTTGGAATTGGATTAAGTAAACCCTCCAAAACTCATTGACCTTAAACAAATCCATATCCCCTACCTCCCCTTATTGAGGTTATATGGCCTTGAATGGGTTAATAGATCCAAATGCTTTACAAATAAGGAAGCCTATTAGTTTCTTATCCCCATCCCCTGGGCGCTAGTCCAATTTCCTAGGAAAAGCTAGTTTGGTCAGCTCACACTCTTCCTAGACATGGTTTTATTCTCTGGTTAGCTCTCAAACTTAAATTTGCAATAAGGGATAGGCTAAGATATAACCAGTGTCCAAACTTTTGTATTATTTACAAATCTGATGACGAAAATCATGGCCACCTCTTCTTTAATTGTGAGTACTCCCAGTGCCTCTAAACTAAGATCATGCAACTTCACTGTCAAAGCCGGAGTCTAGGCCACCTTCTCTCTACTGGTTAGTTGATATCTCAGCTTTTTCAAAGGCATTCTATTGATTCAACCTTACTTAAGATTGTGTTCTCCTTTTGTGTATATGTTTGTCAAAAGAGAGGAATGAAATAACCTTCAGGGACAATCAAAATAGTGTGCAAGAACTCTTAACATCTACTTGCTAGTTAGTGATAGAGATCTTTCTTTCTAATCATCCAGAGACAACTAGTTTTAATCACAGTGACATCCAACTCAAATGGAACTTATAAGAAACTAACATTTGTGTGTTGCCGGTCCCTAACTTTTCTTCTAATATCCATGAATTTGAATACTCTAAAGAGGATGAGCAAATCTCTACTACATCTAGATTTGCATCTACCCAAGAAAGTGTAGAAACTAAGCTCGACTCCCCCTAGGTGGCCAGTCTCTAACTAGAATAAGTCAATTCTCAAGGCTAAAGCCCCCTCATTCATAGCTCTGCTTATCATCAGGATGCCTAAATCTCCTCCTCTTAGAAAAGGAAGAATTTAAAAATGATGGCTTCAAATTCTTAAAGGAAAAGAACTAAAAACTCTTGTATATAGGTTGGCTAAAGAAAAAGCAAAATTGAAAGCGCAGGTCAACTCTCAGTTAGTAGGAGGCATAAGGATAAATATTCTTGAACCTTTTCCTTTTTTAACATGTTTGGAAAACCTCTTGGTTTGATTCAGAAGGGATACAAATATGCCTAGTCCAGATTCCTCCTTCAGGCCTAAGTTATTGGGCCTAGTCTCGGCTTCTAGTTAAGGGGCTGTTGTTTTAACTTTTACTCTCTTCCTTTGTTTCCTTTAGGGTGCTTGGTTGTTTAGATGGATTCAGGCCCTCTTTGTATAGACTCTCTTTCCTTTTCTTATAATATATCTTTCTTTATTATCGAAAAAAGATTAATTGCTTATTTTTAAAAGCCTGACATATGAAAATAATGCTTATAGCCTAATTTACAAAGATGATCTACATGCTTTTTTTTAAAATGAAGATCTATGTATTTACCTTTTGAAAAGACTAAATACATGAGCTTGGAGGGAAATTTTGAATTTTATTCATTAAATTTTATTAGTTTTCAAGTTATTTTTGGAAGGATTTTAAATAAAAAGCTTATTTGTATCCATTAATTAAGAAAATCCTTCCTAGTCAAGCTTTCCTATTTAGTTATGATTAGGACTAATTAGGAAGACCTTTCTTTATAGGATTTTTCATCTCTTGGTGACTATTTAAAGAGGCAAGCTAATGTATTATGGGATCATCATATTATTAATAAAATTTGAGTGTTTTCTCTATTGTGAGAACTTTGTCTTTGTTTTTTAATGAAGAACTGAATTTGATCAAATTATAACTTTGGTTCTAATTAATAAGTTTGGATGGGGTCGGATTCTTTACTTGATTCAAGATTGGTTTTGGAGTTTTCTTTTTCCTTATTGATTTGGGGTCTTCAATGCTCTTCACCAAGTTTTATATCATTAGCCCTCTAATAGAAGTTAGCCACTAAAGACAACCTGATAAGAACAAAGGACCCAATGTGTAGACACCTACCAAAGACACTTTGCACATTCCAAATGGTCTAATCACAAGGTCAAGGGCTAAAAAAATGAAGGAAGCACTCTATGGGCCAATTCAAGAAATTTTCACCAAATAAGTTATTTTGGGCCAAAAGAGAAGTCTTGAAGATGAAACATGTAGCCGAAGTATTATTAATGTAGTTTAAGTACTTAGTGGGCATGTGTAAGTGTCAGTTGGCCATAATTTGGATTATTAGCCAACTAAGGCTGGTTTAACAAATTTTCTCTTGGGCAGACCAACAAACTTGTTTTCACTATGTTTATTAGGTTTGTGCCTAAGGCATTTGAACATGCATATGATGATTTCAAAAACAAAATTTGACATCTTTTTATGAACATTGAGAGAAAGCTTCTCTTGGGTTATTCATTGAACTTCCAAACTTATCAATATTTAATCAATCTTGTGGTGTTCAAAAATTGACTTATCACTCCTCCTTCACATCTATTTTGGAGTGTGGCATCTAGACCCTTCTTTTATCCTTTATTTGATTTCATTGTGACTTGATTTAGCTTTCTTAGTATGGAATATATCTTGCTTATTGTTGGTGTCTAGATTTAGTCCTTTGGGGTTTGCATTAGCTGGTATCAGAGCTTTGGCATCTAAATCAAGTTGAATTTATCTTTTTCTTATTATCTATTTAAAAAATGAATCTACACATTTATGTTCTTTCTTTGTTTGTGACCCTTCATTTTTCCTTAAGTTTTTATTCATATTCCAACGATTTACTTGCTAGTTAGCTTTTTCCTTTCGTGTTCCTCCCATTATTTTCTATTTTAGGGTGTCTTTTCATGTTCTTTAATTGTGTTCCAAGTGTCTTTTCATGCTCTAACTCATTTAGGCATTTGATTGTTGTTTTCAAATGTCTATTTGTATTATTGAACCCATTTTGTGCCACTGGAAGTTTGTACAAATTTATAAGTAATTGAGGTTGTGCAAATTCCTACTCAAGCTGTTATATTCTGATTTGTATTTTAGAAAATGAAATAAAAAATAAAAAATGTGTAAATCAAAATTTGGTTAGCCTCAATAAAACTTGGACACTTAAGCACTAGTTGATCAAAATTTTGTGTTTCTCATTACAAATGCAACTAAACTAATTCTTTTGTTCCTTGAGCACAATAGTCACTATCTTACTAGATGAACATCTATTATTTTTTTGATAAAAAGGAAAATCTAATTAATAAAACTAAAGAAATAGGCCTGAAAAAAAACAAAAGATGCCAAGTAAGAAGCCTGAACGAACTAAAATATAGATAGAAGGCCATGAAAAAAAACTAGTTGACCTAAGAGTTTATGGACTTCCTCTTTCGCAACATAAGGGGGTTCCCTAAATGATCAAAAGCAGCTAAAGGCTCAAAGACATCTGTTGGCAAGGCAACAACTTGTTATTGTGAAAACCTGTCATGTATGTTAGCCATATCATTTGTAGACCTGTAGATGGGAGTTGTAGCTCTCTTGGCTTGAAAGTCAACATTTGGCATGTCTTCCTTTTCCTAGTAGAAGTGAGATGTCCAGCCGAGGTAGGAGATAGGGAGCTACCCTGTTGGAGAGGTGCCTGAGGTTGAGTGGAAGGTTTAGGACTTTGATCCTACAGTTGTTGCATAACTAAGGGGGGTGATATGCTTAAGGGGCCTGAAAATTCAGAGTCTTAGACAACCTTAACAGAATCGTCAGAGTCTAAAATATACATAGGTTCGCTTTTAGTTGGGAGGCTTCGCCTTTAGTGGCATTCCTCCTGGAATAAATACACTAGAGAAAAGCTTCTTATCTTGATGGTAAGAGGCCTGCATTAGCATTTGGGAGAGAGAAGGTTGGCAAACCTACAGCACAAAACACAGTTAGAAACTTAAAGATCCTAGTTGTATTTGATATCATTATTTTTAAATGGAGAAGGCTCGGAGTGGTAGGAGAGGAAAATTTTTCGGACAAGCTGCTTGGTTAAGAGAGTAAGAGATTAAACAGTTTTTTATCTATCTTTAACTATTCTACCATTCCTCTCTTTCCATAAACTAGACACACAGGAGGAGAAAGTAATAAGGGTTAAAGTTCACTCTGCGGTATTCCCTTTTGTAAGCTGGGATATTCAAGGGCTGGTTAACATGAGAGTACTAGGTCTCTTGTGCTAGCAACAAAGTTGCATAAAATGAGACCACAGAAGATAGGAAAAAGTGTGTAAACCTAGAAGCTTTTATTTCATAAGATGACACTATGAACCCGCCAAACACAAAGGGCCTCATCATTTAAGAAAAGGATCCAAACTATTTTTGCCAAAAAAGCTTTATTCCAAGGTTTGAGCAGTTTGATACCTAGTCCTCCCTCAAGCTTGGGAGTGCAAAATTCTTCCTAGTTGACTTTGGAGTGGTGGTAAAGATTTGGTGACTAAATTTAGAGAAAATTTCTCAACTTTTCTCAATTTATTTGATGACACTAGCTAGTAGGAGAACGACAGAAGTTCAGTACACATGGAAAGAATTCAAGACTGAGTTTACCAGTTAGAGCCTAATAACTAAGGAAAATGATTTATTAGTCCAGGTCAAAATTTTGTTGTCTAATTTATCAAGGAGAGGAGAGCAGTCCACTTTAGAAAGCTTGGAAGTAATAAGAGGGAGCCCAAGGTATTTGACAAGTAGGGAACCTAAGTGGATACTAGTCAATCTAGTCACTAAGGAATGGAGAAGTGGGGGAAGAGGACGAGGCAATAAAAGCTTGGCTCTTAAGCTGGTTAATGGTTAAGCTTGAAAGTAAGAAAAATAGGGTCAGATCTTGGAACATGGTATGGATGGAGGGAGGGTCAACTCTGAAAAATAGATGGAGGTCATTAGCAAAACAAAGGTGACAAAGCTTAAGATTCTCAAATTTCCAATGGTAGGAGAAGTTAGAGAGAATAGTTGTGTGGAGGTGAAGAATTTAGGAGAGAATCTCTATGCAGATAATAAAGAGATGGGGGGAGAGGGGGTCCCCTTGTCTTAGAACACATTTGGATTTGAAGAAGTGCATAGGTTCTCCATTTATTAAGATAGCTATAGTAGGAGAGGAAATGCACTCTTTGACCTAGTTAATGAAATGGTTAAAAAAGCCAGCACTGTGAGGGTTTGTAACATAAAGTCCTAATGTATAGAATCATAAGATTTCTTGAGGTCAATTTCAAATTTACATATGGGGTGGCCATTATCAAGGTGATTGTTTTGAAGAATTTCTTGGGCTAATAAGATATTATCCCCTATACTCCTCCCTTGAATAAAGGTTAATTGATTAGGGCTGCTGAGGGAGGGGAGGACCAGTTTGATTCTATCAGTTATAAGTTTAGCAATCACCTTGTAAATCATGTTACAGTAAGAGATGGGACGATAACCCCTAACAGTGGATGGGTTTGTGATTTTTGGAACAAGGGTAATGAAGGTTGCATTTATCTCCTTTAGGAGCTTTCCATGGTAAAGAAGTTTAGCACAGTCTTTGTAATGTTAGAGCTTAGAATATCCCAAGTATGTCTAAAGAAGAAACCATCCGGTCCAAAGGCTTTGGATGGATTGAAGCCAAAGAAGGCTTGTTTAACTTATATAGCTTAGAGATGGGGGAGCATAGCTACTCAGAGAGAGAAGGGGTAAGCTTGTGCTTGACAAATCTATGCAAGTTACTCAAACTAGGGTAGGGGGTTGATCTGAACCTAGAGAGTCTTTGAAGAAATGAAAGAAGTGTAATTTCAACTTTGAGAGAGTCTAATAAGCGAGTCATTTGGACTAGAAAAAGTGGTGATAATGTTCTTGTTCTGCCTAAAAAGCAGAGAGTTGTGGAAAAACTTAGTGTTCTTATCCCCTTCTTTAAAGCCTGAGAACCATGGATTTCTGTTTAGAGAAAGATTCTTGCTGGGCAAGAGTAGCAAAATAATCCGTAAGAACCACTTGTTATGCTTGTTTGAAGGTACAAGATGTGGGGCTAGAGCTAGAAATAGCCTGCAAGGAGAGCAATTTTTAATGGGTAGACAATACACAAGAGTCAACATCTTGAATCTCGCTTCTATTAAGGGCCTTGAGGCAGGCTTTAATAGCTTTAAGTTTAGGGAAAACTTGAAACATGGGATAACCCTTGACGGGATGAGACCAAGCCTTAGACACTGGGTCAAGAAAGGGTTGAAGGGAGGCTAGGAAGTTAAAAAAACAAAAACGAGAGGCTTTTTGATTGGGGGGGGGGGATTGACGGGGTTAGGGCCAATGATCAGAGGACAAAGGAAAACCAAAATGCCTAAAGGCTGCTAGGAACTGGAGAAGCCATTGGAGGTTGACAAGGATTCTATCAAACTTTTTGGCTAGAAAGGTAGGCGAGTCTTACTTATTAGTCCAAGTAAAGAAGGAGCTAGAGTATTTGAGGTCAATAAGTGTTTATGAACTACAAAACTATCTAACTAGTTTTACACTCAAAACCACAAGCTTACGAAATGTAACTTGTAGTAAAAATGGATATCGATCCCACAAGAATTGTAGCTTAGGCACCACGTAATTTAGTTTATGCTTTATTAAAGACCCAATTTCAATTAATAAAAATGATTGAAAAATAAAATAAATCAAACAACTAGCAAAGAACAAATAATAGAAAAATAGTGTAGAAACTTTGGATTTCAAGATTTAGGATCAAAGATCACTTTTTCCCTAACTTGTCTCCTTCTACCTTGTTGATTGAATTATGCCTCACCTAAGATGTCCTTATATTTCAATTACCCTCTCTCAAGGTGTAATTAAATGTCCCTAACCAAATTAAATGGAATTAAGCAATCTCCCAATCTATAAAACCAATCCACCAATTTAACTGGTTATGAAAATATCTTATAAGTAATCAACTAATTAGCCAAGATCTCTCTCTAACCATTCAATTAACTTGATGAAATTACCTAACTCTCATTGTACAACCATAAACAAATTACCCAACTCAATTTCTCAATATATTGTAAGGTATAAGCTCAACATTCATCAAAAGCATTCATTCATTCAAAAAAACAAAGTAGGAGTTCAACAAGTAGTTCAAAAGTAATGTCTACAATAAACTTAACAGCTCATAATGTCAACAACATACCTAATAACCATAAAATCTATAATAAAGATGCTAGAAGAGAACAAGAAATAAAATGGGATAAAGAAAGCTTATCCTCTCCTTTGCCCCTAATATAGAAAATCTAGGTGTTGATGTACTTCTTGCCAAAAATGGAGGACCATATTGATTCTCGACCTCTCTCTAGATTCAAAACATATTTTTAGCTTTATAGGCTACCTACAATTCTAAAAGACAACACGTTATCAAGTTGACCTATCTATATCTCTAAGTTATGGATGGATGAGGCGTGATTCTTCGCGTTCTGATCAAAATTTTCCTCTATCCTCATTTAACTCTCTTCTAGCCTTCTTTAACATTCCTATTAGCTTACAAACATCCTCTTATGGTTTTCTTCTTGATTTTCCAGTTTGGAGTCCAAAACATCTATTAGCTTGTCCATTTTGTTCTCCAAGACTCCAAGACAATCTTGTTAAATCTAGGAGGTCCTTACAGTCTTGCTTAGCCATCTACATTGTTAGTAATCTAAGAAAAATTGGAGTGATTTTTCCATCTCAGATTATAAGTGTTAGAGTATGGATTGTTACCTCATTGCATGTTGGCCCAAGTAATTTACTTGTTTTATGCCACTAGCTCCCAAAAAGAAGCATTCAGACGTGGCATGGTTGTCCTACCCACATAGTTCATATCGTAATTGCATGATCTTGGTGGCTATATAGACGATGATACTCTTTGCATGTTATTCAATTGCTTAGTGAGGGTGATATTCTACACTTAAAAGGCTACCACTGAATCAATTAGTATCATCCCTTTCTGCTCCTTTTATCCTAGCCTACTCCTCTCATTAGCCTATATACAACTATTGCTTGCTAACTCCTCCAAAATTTTATGAGCTGCATCGATGTTTTTCCCATTAATAATCTTCTAGTAGCTGCATTTATGGTCCCCTTTGTATTCTAATTAACACCATTATAGACTATCTATAGCAAGAACTCCCTTGGTGGATTATGGTGTGGACAACTTCCTTACAACTCTTTAAACCTCCCCCAAGCTTCTATTACTTTGCTGAAAGTTTGTAATTTCCTTTATGATTCTTCTTGTCTTGGTCAGTGGGAAGTACTTGGTAAGGAAAGCTTAGGTGACCTACTCCTATGTGGGAATCTGTCCTATACTAAAGGAGTTGTACCATGTCTTTACCCGATTCCTTAAGGTAAATGGGAACAATCTTAACTTTACTACATCATTAGACACCCTATTAAACATGAATGGTATCACAAATCTCCAAGAATTTAGGTAGATGGGCGTTAGGATCTTCATTGGATAGCTCATAAAACTATATACTTGTCTGAATTATGTTAAGGATAGTCGATTTGATTTCAAGATTATTTGCTTGAATTGTAGGCCTTGCAACTCCTTGAGGACTAAAACCTGGCCTCATGAAATCCGTCAATGTCCTCTTAACACCTCCTTGCTCTCCTTTTTCTACCATATCTGTATGAATTATGTCTCAACATCTCGCTCTTCTTAGCTCTCTTTTGAGCCTTGTAATATCAGACAACTCTTCTTTATTAAGTTTGTTAGACCTTGTTGTGATTCTTGTGTTCATGCGCTTACAAATACACAAGGACAAGTATCAAAAACTCTTAAATCAAAGTCACCCAAACTAAATAAGATGCTAAACAAAACAGTCCATAGTAACAACACCAAAAATTTGTTGATGAATTGCAAAACTATCTAATTAGTTTTAAACTTAAAACTTCAATCATACAAAGTGTACTTTGTAGTAAAGAATGGATATCGATCCCATAAGGATTGTAGCTTAGGTACCACTTAATTTAGGTTATGTTTTGTTGAAAACCCAATTTCAATTAATAAAATGACTGAGAAATAAACTAAATCGAACAACTATCAATGAACAAATGATAGAACAAAAGTGTAGAAACTTTGATTTTAAGATTTAGGATTAAAGATCACTTTTTCCCTAACTTGTCTCCCTCCTACCTTGTTGATTGAATTATGCCTCACCTAAGATATCCTAATATTTCAATTACCCTCTCTCAAGGTGTAATTAAATGTCCCTAGTCAAATTAAATGGAATTGATTAAGCAATCTCCCAATCTACAAAATGAATATACCAATTTAACTTGTTGTGAAGCTATCTTGTAAGTAATCAACTAATTAGCCAAGATCTCTCTCTAACCAATCAATTAACTTGATGAAATTACCTAACTCTTATTGTACAGCCCTACACAAATTACCCAACTCAATTTCTCAATATATTACAAGGTATAAGCTTAACATTTTTCAAAAGCATTCATTCATTCAAAACAACAAATTAAGAGTTCAACAAGTAGGTCAAAAGTAATCTCTACAATAAACTTAGCCAATCATAATGTCAACAAGATCCCCAAAAATTGCAAAATCCATAATAAAAATGCTAGAAGAGAAAAAGAAATAAAAACTAAATGAAGTAAGCTTCTCCTCTTCTTTGCCCTAAATCCAGAAAATACGGGTGATGATGTGCTTCTAGCCAAAAATGGAGGGACAATCTTGATTCTCTACCTCTCTCTAGCTTCAAAACCTATTTTTAGCTCAAGGAGGAATGCTTCTATCCTCTGGGCAGTGGCTCTTAGGGTTGTGTGCTCTTTTATATGACATGTCAAGTCACAAAACCTTAAAATTAAGTGAAACCTGGGTGGTTTCTAACTTCAGTTCCCATGATTGTGGGATGTTGTGCTCTAACTCCTCTACTTCTCTTCCCTTCTCTTGGTCCCTAACTCAATCACAAAGGTGGTCATGCTCCATACCTATACCAAAATGATCAATTCTTACCCCTAACCGATACCAATCATAAAAGAGCATTGTGATGATCATGCTAAACAAAAAAACACACACAATAACTCCTAAAACACAATAATATTAACCTATCATGCAAGAAACACATGCCAATTTGCTTAGGAAAACACACATAATACACAACTATCAACCTCCCTATAATTAAATCTTTACTTATCCTTAAGAAAAATTAAACACAACCACCAATTAATTCTATCACTTCATTTTCATAAAGATTAAAGCATGTAATCCCACGGCTTTTGGCCAACTCAAATATGAAGCTACCACACATATCATGACTTCTCTTCATTAGTGCACATAAGCAAACTCAAATTTAGGAAACCATCAAGTAAAGATAGTTATAAATTGGAAATGGATTTTCCTCACAGTATCAATCATTTCTCTCAAGTGTTTTATGGTTAGTATTTCACTTAAACTCCTTATAGAAAACCACACTATCATAGACTTGCTAATACATCAATTCTCCTCTACGTTGATTGCATGCTATGCTAGATGAAAAAGGACTTTGCTTCAGGTTATAATGTGGCTAGGGTTAAGGCAAGTCAAAAATAAGGGAAAAGATTTCATCACAAGCATGCATAAAGTACTAAATGAACAAAGACATAATAAAATAAATCTTAAGATAAACAAATGTGTATATGCTAAACCAAGGGAGGTTCCAATCTTGGTTTTTATGATAACAAAACTTGTTTGATTACTAATGATTTAAGTTTATGATATTAATCTTAAAGATAGATATGTTTCAAGAAGAATTCAATATGGAAAGCTTGGAGTTTGAAGGTCAAATTTGAAGATAATAGAAGATCAAATGATTTGGAAGCTTCAAGACCTTAGATAGGTTATTTTAAATATATTTGTAAGTTTTACTTAATGTTTAATTGATCTAAGGGCTTAGTTTTGATCATGCATTGCATTTAACGTTTTTGAATTTTTTGATGAGTTTTAATCATTCATATAGCTTTAAGATATTATTTAAAATTTGCTTGAAGTCTTAATTATTGTTGGTAACTTGTATGAAAAGTTTTATAGTTAATTTTGAGTATTTTTCATGCTTTTTAAAGGCACAATAGCGGGATGTTCATCTGATTAACAACGCTGTTGATGAACCCAGAAGGTGCTGTTGTACTCTTGGTTTCTAGCATCCTCAATGGCAGACTATTCATCTGTTAATGACGTTGTTGATAAGCCCAGAGGGTGCCGTTAAAGGCTCTGTCTCTAACTATTAGTTTCTACTTTTGGGTTTTTGCTTTTTGTCTTCATTCTAACTGCTTAAAAACCTTCATAAACCCTCCTTAAGCATTTAGACAATATATATATATATATATATATCCTCTAGAAATGAATTTTGACTCGCTTGATACTCCAGAAACAAATCAAACCTCCTTAATCTCTCAAAAGTCTCAAGCTACCCACTCTCTTACTACACTTATTTTCAATCATTTATTTGTTATCAATTTGTATTTCTGAGTGTGCGAAATTGTTTCTAATCTCTTTCTTAACTATTTAAGAGTTTATTTAATCAATTTTTTACATTTTAAAGAGACTATTTCATCATATTAAAACTAGAACTTCTAAATCTATCAAAACTATCTCTAATGAGACTGTTCTAGCTTGAATCTCAATTTCAAGTGATAAAATCTATTTTTAAAATCGTGTGATTGAAGTTTTTAGTTTTCTTAAGGTCTCAAGACTGTGGTTAAACTTTGTTTCAATTTTTTTCGGCCCAGTTTAGTTATCTTTAAGCTTGAACATTCATATACTTCAAGATAACTACAATTTTCACTAGTTTAAGTTTGATTTCGATTTCAAGTTACTTAATCTACTTCTTTATGTTTATTGTTATTGTTTTATATTTATTTAAGTTCTTAGGAGTCAGAATAATCTTAGTTTCGAATTTTTGGTTGATTATTTCATCATTTGTGTGTACATTCATACATCAAAACCTTCCAGTTTTTTATGTCCTTCATTTGATCACAAATTTCATCATTTAAATCAGTTTTTGGGTGCATAAATTTATTGTAATTAGTTCACATAAGGTGTTGGGAGTGCTCTGGTATTTTTAGTTTTATTTTTAAGCATTTATATTTGTGCTTTGAGTTGAACATTCATAAAGTACTTAAATTGTCCAGATTTTGTGC
>JAOXYD010000002.1:16131110-16151869 GCA_028565735.1 Pinacopodium congolense | reverse complement strand
CGACACAGTTTTACTGCTCATTGTCTTCCTCTCTCTCAAACACTTCGAACCCCTCTTTCGCCTCTTAATCTTCAAATGACTGACATCTTAAAAACTTGAAAAAGTAGGTAAAACACGAATTATTCTATGTCCAATCTCAACTTCCAGGTCATCATCTGGATAATTAATACAAAGCAAGTTCGGATTGAAAATAGGAGATGCAAGCTCTTTTAATTTCCTTTGATTTTTCTCCATGTTCTGTTATGTTTCTTCCTTTACTGTTAACTCTTCCGAATTTACTTTAACCTCTTCTTCAAAGAATGTGGAATTAGGGCTCTCAAGAAGTTTTACCGGGCTTACTCTCTCTCGCTGATAAGATCTAGTGCGTTTTGCAATAGGAGAAAAAGAGAAAGGGTTAGGTGTAGAAAGTAATGAACCCTTGTTTCCTCAACAAATTTTCGCAAACGAATATGCTTAGAAGGACTATCTAATATGCAATACAAGTGGAGGAATGATATAGATTATCAAAAACAAAAACAAAAAAAATTAACAATTAACAAACGCCAACTCCATGGCAACGGTGCCAAAAAATTTGATGAACTCTTCGTAAGCTATCATATAATAAATTCCTAACTATCTAAACTACGCAGTCGGGATGCAAATGTTATTACAAACGTTTCAAGAAAGAGAAAATAAAACACCCTTTAATGATGAAAGTAAGATAACTAAGATGTAATGAACAAAATAGATAGACAAACACACAAAGCAAATTTAGACAAGACTAATACCAATAGCAAAGAAAAGGGTTGGAGATATCTTTAGGATGTCGAGATGATCATTGATCCTAGAATCTAAATAAGAGGTACTCTAGTCATGGTGTTAGCCTATGGGCTCGAATAAGCTCTCGAACCCTCGATTCCTTTAAATTAGACAATTCTAATAAGCTCAAGAAATGCCCCTATCCTCATCTATAACGTAGAACAAGCTCTCTAGATTTAATAGTGAAGACACTTTAGGTATTAAGGAATGACTAACTTAGGACACCTACTCACAAGCTCGAAAGGTGTAACCTAAAGGTATGGAATCCTAGGTTAGTTGATTAAGTATCCTGGCAAATTCAACTAACCTATTGCTACTTTCAGGAATTTCTATGGACTATTACGTATCACACACTCAACCCTAGCTTCTGGATTAGGAAATTACCAAAAGGCTGATCAAGTCTAGAGATAACTCCTAATTCATGACATTTAATCTAAATTCCAAACCAACCTAGCCAAACAAGCATCTAATTAAGCATAAATTTAACATCATTCTCACAATTTTCATCCTTTCCTCCTTTTAATGTCTCTAAAGCCCTAAAAGAACTAGCCACACATGTTCAAACTACTTAAAACAAAGATTAAATGGACATAAATCATACTTGAGTAAATAAATGAAAAGCTATAAATTTAAAACACTTAATGAAAAACACAATTAAGCACTTAAACTAACACAAACTTAAGTTAACTAAGATTTTAATTAATTAGTTAAGACTTAATTCAACAAAACTCAAATTAATATTCTAACCAAAATTTCCAACACCTAATACTTGAATAAAAACTAAAATTACTTTAATCAAGATCTAAAAATAAGTACCAATTGTTAGTTACCAAGAATTAACGAACTAAGGACATTATGAATAAACAAAACTTCATGGAATAACACTTCATTAAAGTTGAATTTTAATCAAAACAAATATGAAAAAAATTAAAATCTAAAGCTTAAACAAGAAAGATAAAAGTTAGAAAATTAATGGTTAAACTAAGAAATCAAATTCAACACTTTATCTAATGAAAACTTAAGTTACTTCAATTAATAAGTAATTATCTAGAACTTAATTAACTAAGACCAAATTTTAAATTTTAAATAAAAATTCCTGATTATAAAAATTAAATAAAAACTAAATTTTAAATGAATTAAAGCTTAAGAACATGTATAGAAAATAAGTACTAACATAGATGAACCAAATACTATATGGATAATTAAAACTACATGAAATAAAACCCTTAAACAACTTAATGCTTAATCAAGGTAAATTTGAAATTATCATTAACATTTTAAAGTAAACAAAATTCCAATGATCTAGAAATGAATGGTTAAGCAATAATAATATTCGGTCAAGGTAAAATAAAGCAATTCAGATGAAGCAAAACAATAAGATTCCATGCGAACAAGACATTTGGACTTGACATTAAAACTAATGGAAAATTAAAACCAAAGTAAGAACAATTGCAAATGAATTAAACTCCAACATTGAGCCATGAATAAACATCTAGGAGAGCTCCATTCATCTAGAAACACATGACTTAACAAAGCTAAACACGACTTAAAAAAACTTAACACACGATCATGTAAAGAAAAACCACACAATGATATTCGAACACGCATAAAACACGAAATTGGCTATTGAAACTAATAGGAAATCAAAATCAAAACAAAAATAAGTGTAAATGAATTAAACTTCAAGTTGCAGCCATGAATTGGACATCCAGGAGAGCTTCAATCCCAAGCCATGAAGAAGAGACAAGAAATGCCTAACATGAAGAGCTTCAGCCGTTATTCTTGACTTATTCCCATGCCATAGAGAAGAGACAAGAAACGCACACTATAGAAGACTTCCCCACTTACCAAGGTCTCCCTCATTCATCCCTTACCCAAGAGTCTCTAAAGCCTAAGCCATGGGGGGAAGAGGACAAAAAGAGCCTACCATGGATGATCAAGCCGTCCCCACCTTTGTTTAGCCAAAACTCTAAAATCGTCTCCAATCTCTCCCTTCGTGTTTTTGTTTTTGTTCTCTTTTATGTCCAACTCCAACCATACCTAATCTTCCTCCTCTTTAGGTATTTTGTTAATTAAAAACCCATGCATCTCATGCCAAACGCTGCTATTTTGTGCTTTAAAGTCAAGTGCCATTTGTCTCAAAGTTAAATGTTATTTTGTGTGATGGTTTATGTGAGTGAGTCATGCAATGGATGAGCTAGCCTTTTGTCCTCAAGTGTTGTCGTTTTAGAGCCTCCTAAAGACATTGTAGCTACTGCATCTCAAGTGGAAACAAGCTATGTTTTTAATCCTCTCTTAATGGTTATTTAGCTGCATTTGGAATAGAGAGAAAAGCTTACGTGTAATGCCGTTTCATGCTTCATTTATAAGTCTTTTGACTTCATTTTGGACAGCTCTTCTTATGCTCCAATTTACTTTAAATTATTCATGATTTTCTATATAAAATTGTGTATAATAATTAAATCTGCATCAAAACATAATATAAATATAAAATAAGCATTTAGAAAATAAAATAGAGTTGAAGTCATATTGAAATACATAGAAAAATATCATATAATTCAACCCTATCAGAACAATTCATCAACTCATCCCATGTATTAATTGATCTTGACTACTGTGTGGACAACCATGCCCTGGTTCTGTCCCTTAGGGAAAATGGGAATAGTCTCAGCCTTACTGCATTGTCTAACATTTCATTCTATTTAAATAAGTCACATATATCTAAAAAAGTTGCCAAATGAGTGTCTGGATCATCCAAAGGCAATATGCCAAATTGAGACACCCTAACCATAGCTATGATGCTGTGGGGGATCTCGAAATTCTCTACTGTAACCATAGGCTGCATAATGCTAGACATGGGTTGATTATTGTGCCCTACAGTTAAATCCATCATGGTTAACTTCCTTCTCTCTTTAATATACTGCATAATTTCTTCCTCGTGCTGTTCCATTTCTATAAATTATGCTCTTCTTTCAGGCCAGTCATCTCTAAACCTTTCTTCTGTGCCAACCTAGCTTCCTTTCGCAACTTGCAAGTATTTTTCTCAATCTTAATATTAAGGGTAAACTCTCAAGTTTTTTACCACAAGCCTGCATAACCAAATGAAAACAAACCAAAAGGAAGACAATAAAAACACTAAAAATAGAAGTAAAGCACACTAAAAGCAAGCGGTTAAATAATCCTTTGAAATAAATAAGTAAACAATGAAACAAGCAATAAATCTGAGATAATTATCATCGTCTAACCCTAATATCTCATAATTAGGATCCTCAGTAACAGTGACAAAAACTAGTTGAGGTCTAAACAAAGACATTAAATTCAATTCTAACATGGACCAAACAAAGGCAAAGGTACCTTGTCAATAAGTAGTATAAAATAGAGTAAAACCGAGTATCACACCCAAGAGATCCTAAATGCAAGATTACTAAATTAAATGGTGCACGACTACTTAGATAACTAAGAATTAATTGATTTGAAAAAGAATTAAAACATATGACTAGCAAACTATGAAATATGCAAACCATGAGCGAAATGCAGTTAAACTTTGCCGAAAGATAAAAACTAGCTAAGGCTTTGGATTCTAATGGGTTAATCCCTTAAAATTAATGGTGGTGGATTGATTTAAGATTTACTTCACTGAAGCAAAACATAACCAATTCCATGACCAATGCTCATGGAAACTACTTTTCTCTTTTAAACTTAAATTACCTATTTGATTCATAAATAACTTGGAATAAAAGCCATTAATCACAAGAAGCTTAGATTCAAGTTCATTAATCCTTGGAATCCTCACACAAGATCCTAAAATTGATTTACTTTTAGGTTCAAGTATGCTACCCAATTGATGTTTTGGAAATCAAACACCAATGGTTATGGAATTCAATTACCTAAGGCTATAATCTAGATGATCAAGCTAAACTAAGAAAAAATAAATGTTCAATTAGGGAAAATTAAACTAAGCCCAATCTGTTCATAACCCATAATATCCTAACCTTAGCCAAAAATAATCTAATCACACATATTCATTAATAGAAAACAAGTTAAGGTCATAACAAAGGTTTCCAGTGAATGAATCAATAAGATAAAGTCAATACAAGTATTAAAATGAAAAAAACTAGAGTCAATACAAGTGTTAAAACAAAATATACAAATAACTAACAAGAAGATGGAGACTCCCTTAAGATCTTTGCATCAATTCGTCACTTGAAAGCTCCCAAGAAAAAATATTAGGTTAAAGAATAAACTTGGATAGAAAAAGAGACAAAAACCTAGTTATGGTGATGGATGAGTGGAGGCTATCTTCAATGCCCCTCAAAGTGATGAAAATATGAGTATTTATACTCCTACAAGTGATTGCTAGTGTTTAAGAATGATTAAGGATTTATTTGGTCAAGTTTTCCCCTTAAGAATCACAAAAATGACGTTGTTTTGTTAACCCATTTTTGGTCCTAAAAATTTATAGCTTCTCCCCCTCTCTGCATTTTCTACTTAATTCCTTCTATACACCTCTAATGGCCATGGAATTTGGTATGTAGACTCTTCACATGATGTTCTACTAGCTTATTAAATGTAATAGTATTTTGAGCTTTAAAAGTTCACCTAATTCCTTCCCTAATTTATCTGTACCAAATTTGGAGCTCACCTTTGTGCACTCCTTATAACTTGTCAAATAACTTTAGAATTTGGTGTGTAACTTTATAACACAATGCTTTAAGTTCTCAAATTGATTCCATACCTTTTATAGATCTAGAAGTGCCTCAAAATACTCACAAAATTGCTTCCATTTGTGTCTTTGAGCTTTATTTTTATTCTTTTCAATCCAATTAAGTCCAAATAGCTTTGAACCTTCTATATAATCAGAAGAACTCATAAATAAGACAACTTTATAGATATTTAAGAGTGAAAAGACATTAAAACATTGAATAAAACCAATATAAATCACTCCTAACAATAAGTTTTCAAACAATATAATTAAAGATGTTCAAAATGACAAAATACAAATGAAAACAAGATACAATTTGAGATTTGAGCAATGCTTTTTTGTGAGGTCATCTAACTTTTTAATATGAAGGTGAACAATTATTATGAGAACCCTTGGTCACTAGGTTAGATCACCATATTCAAATGGATAAAAGCACCAATCTTAACTTCATCCTTATATTAGGTTGAAATCAACGGAATGAAAATTGCTCAACACACAGTAATACAAAAGAACAAAGATGCTTCTTATTCAACAACATAAAACAATATGCTTTCAATAACATGACAACAAGAACAATTATCTTCTTTTTTTTCTTTCTTTTTCTTTTCCTTTTTTTCTCTTTTTTTCATTTTCTTCCATTTCTTTTTCTTTCAACACTTTATTCTAAACATTCCATCTCACATTCATATACATAATGGACTAAAAAATTAAATATCATATGAATGGGTCACTAAAAACATGCAAGGCACTTAAAAAAAAGGAAAATGAAAAAGAGTTAGTATCATTTTCAGAGTTGAGAAAAATTCCTCAAATTAAAAGAATTAATTTTTTTAAATATAAAAATTAACTATTAACTAATGATTAAAATTATTTCAAGCTACACACGTTCAAATCATTGTAATCAAACTTATAATAATTTAAGTGTGCAAAAATTTTCAACTTCATGCCTCACCCGCACAGTTAAATGGGACATTATCCATAACAATAGAACGCAAAGGGTATGGAGCAAGAATACTCCCCTGGAATCGAGGTAATCCATGATGTCCTGTAGAGAGAGATCGTAGCTCCTATTTTTTCTTCCACTTGGCTTATTTCAAAACAAATCCAAAAATGAAAAGTACTTAAATACAAAGCAACTAAAGAATTAACTAGAAAAAAGAAATGACACAAAAAATTTATTGAATAGTTGGGTTACCTCCCATCAAGCGCTTAGTTAAGGCTATAAACTTGACCCCATACTATGTACACTATTTGGTGTCAAACGATAATTTGAACCTAATAGGAAACATACTCAAACTCATGGATAAGCCTGGAGCAGCTTCCATTAAAGGCTAAAAAAACTAGATATCATTTGGCTTTGGAGGTGTGGAACCGTATCATCTTACCATCAAAGTCCAAGGTCCACTCTCTAGTATGCACATATGCCTTTTCTCAGGATGGTCTCCATAACAATATCACCAAAGGGTGCAGAGACTCTTCATCCTTCTTTCCACCTTTGACCTCTAGCTTGCTCGCCCACAACTCTTCCAAAAACTTCATTTCTTATGGCTCTTGCTTGCTCCTCTTCTCTTCTTCTTCCTCCTTTTTCAAACTACTAGAAAAAGGAAGTGAAATTCGGTTAGCAATAATATTAAATGCATCACTTATCTTAGGAGGTTACACACCCTCATTCTTTTCTCGAACTAGTGGCTCTTTCTCTCCTAACTAGTCTCGCCCTTCCTTTATGGCTTCTTAGTGCTCCCATTGTCCTCCACTCTCTTATAAAATAGTGCACACGTCCTTAACATTGCTCTCCTATTGGCTAAGAATGTGTATAGATACTTGGGCTTCTATGCTCTAAACCCCTTTATTAAGCGGTTCAATTATTCTTCCACGGTCTTCAAGATGCTCCTTATTTCTTATTTGAATGAAAGAGTGCTCATCGCTAAACTCGTTACGGTCTCCTACAATGACATCCCATCAACTTGTAGTGGCGATATTGGAGGTAGAGGCTTGAGTTGGAGGTATGGCTGATCTTGGTAATAGTTTAGTGGAGAATTAAACCTGTATTGCATATCCTGTAAAATAAGATATGTATAAAAAGGATAACTTAAAAATAAGCAAATTTCACATACCTTAGCTTGTAGTTCATCTATTGGTACTTGCACTGCAAAGGGTGTGAAATTCATCACATGATGCTCTAAGCCGGAAATAGCAAGATATTAAAACTCATTATCATGATGAGGATAATAATAAAAATCAAAATTAAAAGCATACTAATAACGAGCCATACCGCAAAAAGATTATCAAAATCTGACAAATATGTGAAACTAAAACAAACAGAAGACAAGGTGACAAAAAAAAATCGAAAACAAAGAAAAAAAATAGCAAAAACACAGGCATTAGCTCCTTAATAATGGTGTTAAAAATTTGGTAGGAGCTGTCACCTACTTACCAAATAATAAAATACCTAAATAATCTTAACTACGTAGGTAGGGTAAGTTAGGGTCAATCCCACAGAGAACTGGTTTTGTTTTTAAACTATTCCTAAGATTACAGAAAAGGAAATCGAAAAAGAAATAAAAACCCCTAAAATGTGAAGACACTAAAACTAAATACAAGGGCAGTTATTGAACACAAAACAATTAAAAAACACATAAAAGAAATAAATAAACAAAAAAAGCTAGGTAGAAGACACATTAAGGATTCAGACTTATAATTGATCTTTGAAATAAATAAATTGTGATTGGTCTAAGATGCTAGACCATTAATCGAAACAAGCACTTGAATCCTTTATTCCACCTATTTTAGATAAATTCAACAAGTTTGGAAAATATTTCAAACTATTGTGACAACCTATAGAATAAGCTTTCTAGATTTAATGGCATAATAGCTTTAAGTACTAGGGAATAGCTAGCCTAAGTCAAAATCTCACAAGTTGGATTATGTAACTTAGAGAACTAGAATCCTATAATAAATTGATTAAGTTCACTAACAAATTCAACTATCCTCTTTCCACTTATTGAAATCACTAGGTCAATTACGTATCACAAGCTCATTTTTAGCAATTGAATTAGAAATTAAACTTAGGATAGCCAATCCTATGAATTAATCCCTAGTTCATGTGATTTAATCAGAATTCCAAATCAACTTTGACTTAAATTATAATGCCCAATCAATTCCTAATCAATTCTTACAATTATTTATCCAAAATTCCATCAATATCTTCCAAACCTAGCACAAACCAAGCTAACATTATGAAATTAGATAAAACAAACAACAAACAAACAATAAACATAATAAAAGAACACGATTAAAGGTTGGAAAATAAAAACAAAACCATAGATTAAGCAATAACAAAGATTTTACATAATGTTTAAAGAAAAATTAAACTAAATACAAAGAACAATAAAAAGGAAAGAATTAAGCAACAATAAATGGAAGCTAACATAACCTAAAATAAGGAAGTGTAAATGGTGAAAATGAAAAAACTGACTTAAGGAACATAAGAAAAAGAAATGAACAATGAAAGAAAGAAGAAAAAAGGAATGAAATAAACAAAGGTAGAGGCCGAATGAAGTTATTTTGTGTGGTTCCTCCGCGTTTAAATGCTTTGGCCGAATATATATATATATATATATGGAAAGTTTAAAGATCCTTTTTGTCTTGTTCCTCTTAAACTTTTCATTCCTTTGCTTTGTCTTTTGTTTACTTTTATTAAAGGTCATCCCTTTTGCTTGCTCCTAGACAGCTTTAAAAATCTTGTGTGACTTTTTTCTTTTTATGTCTTAAGTTAGTGGGAAACTTGTCCATTTGTCATGCTTTTATTTAAACCTCCTCTCCCTTGCTTCTGTAATGTCGTTTTATGTTTGTTAAGCTTTCCTTGGCTCTTTAATTAAAATTGTTGTTGTCTCTTGAAGGAAAATTTCCAAATCTTGTTTTATCTTCTTCTTATCTAGCTTTTCCTTTTATGCTTTAACATGTCCTACCTCTTGGAAAGATCCACTTGAAACTCAAAATTGCTCCTCATTTTGAAAAACTTTTAAAGCTCTTTTTTTTCTCCATGCTTTAAACATTTTTGCTCCAATTTTCTTCTCTTTAAAATATGTAGGTTCAAAGGTTCTAAAATACATGTGAGGGGTTAAAATTTCAAAATCCATGATTGTTTAAAGCATGTTTTTACACGTTTACAAATATAAAAACAAACCATGTAAATTATAAGGCATTTGAACATCTAAGAAGCACTGAAAGATAAGATTCAATGGAAGATCAAATCATGTAGGAAATTTTTTTGAAAGACTCTTTAACCAATTAAAACATACTTAATGAAGTTAAGAAATTAAAAAATCTTATTCATGCATTATTAACCACGATTTCTAATGCAAAACTAGGTCAAGATTTAAAGATAGTCAATTATGCACTTAGAGAGCATAAATATGAGAATTTCTTTTAGAGAGCAACCAAGACATCTAAAAAACATTTTTAAAAATGAGATTAAGAGGGGCAAACACTTACAAAGTGAAGGAAGAGATGAGTAAGCATGACGAGAGAAAAGACTTGGGAGTTTTTAGGGAGTAGACGACTTTTTAAATAATATAACCATGATAATGACTTAGAGAAGTTTAGAATGTGATTTACTAGGGTATCGATCGACAAAACTCACTCTATCGGTCGATCATCCTTAGGTTGACTGATATTATTTTTTTGGTGGACTGAACACATATGAAGGACAACACCCACAATACACAATACAAATAGAAAAAAACAATTCAGAATAAAAGATTGCAACTAATTTTATTTTCATGAACAATTATTTCATTAGTAATATAACTAGCAAGCATTTAAAATATCAAGTTACGTTTAAAATAAAGACTTATTCATTTTAAGTTCAAGGAATACCTCCCTGTTACGTTTATCACTGATTTTCTTCCTTGATTCAATAATGTATATTGGTGATTTTCCTTTTTCTTTTATGCTCTTGGAGATACCTTTTAAAACATATAAAACAAATTTAATCTTTAGTACTCATATCATTTTGGGTCCTTGAAAGTTAGTTTCATACCTATCTCTTCCATTAGACAAATCATTCATAATTCTGAAACTATCAAAACAAAATTGAAATAAATTCCTAAAACGTCTACAATAATGACAAGCTAAAGGGGATTGTGACATGTATGCATTTCCATGAATATACCTTGGTCTAAATTCATTAAAACTTCTAAATAAATGATTATATGGTCTTATATTATTCCTATATGAATTTTTAGGTCTAAATATTCTTCTTTGATGGAATTCTTTTCTAGAATGTGCATGAAACACATTTAATGACATATGATGAGTATGATAGACATTTCTAAAAACATTTAGATAAGCATTAGGAGCATATGAAGTAGATGGCCTATATGCATTGTTATGATGATGCGAAAAGAAATTATGTCTATTTTTAGGTACATGCAAATTTTTTCTATATGATGATCTTGATGCATGCAAAAATACTTGGAGATTCTTCCTATGAAGAGAGGTAAATGATGAAGGCATAAAAATATTTTTAATGAATGCCCTAGGTTTTTCTTCCTTTAAGTTCTTCCCCTAAACAAATTTTTTCATACTAAAAAAAGGTCCATTATCACTAACATAACCTAAACCATATCTATCATTTACAAACTTTTGACCACTCAACATGTTTTCTAATTTCTCATTCCCTTTAGTGAATTTAGCAAGTGAATCCTTAAGGGAACCAATCTCTTTCTTTAATGATGTATTTTCTTATTTTATTTCAAGCTTACTACCATCCACGTTCATCAATTCTAATTTATTCTTTAAAATCTTATTCTCTTCTATCAATTTTTGTATTTCACATTCCATTACCTTCTTTGATTCAACTTAGTTTCTAAAAACTTCATTTTCTAATATAAATTTATCTAGTAATTTCAAGGTTTCGTTATATTTATCATAGCACTTCGTTTTCTTCTTTGCTAAGGATTTTATGTATTCTAACAATTCTTCAAAAGTATATTCTAAATCATAGTCATCATCATTATCATGAGATGTACAATAAGAAGGTGCATCATTATCATAATGAGTTGTGGAAGTACGTAGCTCGTCATCCACAAAACATAAAAAGGCTACTACTTCATATTCTCTTTCCTCTTCATAATCTTAGTAGATTTCTTCTAATGCACACCATATTTTCTGAGCACTTTCACATCCTGATGTAACTTTGTCAAACACTTGTATACCTATAGCATATAACAAAATACTCTTAACTTTATAATTAAATGAAATAAGCTCATGCTCAATATAATCTAATTCTAATACTACTTTGAATGTGAAACTTTCTATTGGTTTTAAAGTTATATAAGGATCATTTTTTAAGATTTTCCAATAATTTTTCCTATATTTAAAAAATAATTTTTCATTTTAATTTTTCAATCTCTAAAATTATCTCCATTAAACAAAAGGGATATTTTTAAATTAAGCTCCATACTTTTTACTTACTAATTCATTAGAATTAAAATAATGTGAGACTCAAGTTCTAATACCAACTGTTAGGCCTATATGGCACCTAAGAGAAGGGGTGAATTATGTATTAAAAAATTCATCTTAATTATGTAAAATAGTCTTTTACCAATTTCTTTAAACGTGGAAGCTAAAGAATAATTTTAATTTATTGGAATAAAGAAGAGCAATAAATTAAACAATATAAAATAAATGCACAAAAATAAAGGAGGAAGAAAGATAGACACAACCGATTTATATTAGTTTAAAGTAGTCCACTTGCCCCTACGTCTAGTTCTCATCACCATTATTGAGATTATTGCACTATTTTAACAAAAGAATATAATCCTTTTCAAGGCTTAAGGATAACCTTTCACTCCCCTTTTTAAGATTAAAGGATAACATCACCATACTCCTTTTTTTAAGGATGAGGAATAACCTCACTGCTCTTTCCTTTTAAGGCTAAGGAATAACCTTTACACAAGGTTGACTCCTAATTTTTTGACCCTACAATCTCCACACAAATCCTTTGTAAAATGTTACTCTTTTGGCTTATCAAGGTGTTAGAGGGCTAACACAAAATATAAGAATGAATGCACAAACGTACTGAACATAAAACTCCACCAAAACACATAAATCACTTTGAGAATACACAAGATAATTGTATAAGAGCTTGCAACCCTTTTATCTTTTAAAAACACATAACACATCTATTTATAACCATTTTAAGCCCAAATAGTCATTGTCTAACGTTCAAATTTATAGATTCATTTTATCTTTGCAAAACTATCTGTTTTCTAATGTTCACCTACTAACTTGTAGCATCGGTCAACCGACCTTTAAAGTTTATCTATTCGGTCAACCGATCTCTTAATTCGATCGACTGACCTTCAATTTTTAATAGTTCTATTAACAGATCCTTACCATTCAATCCAGGCAAATTCAAATCCAACTGAACATATACTCATATCAAAACAAAATCAGCTCGATATATCACAACACAAATTTCACAATTCAACAAAACTAAATTCAATCATCTTACCAAATTTCCTTAATAATTTAATCTAATCAATTTCATCTATGTTTTCATATATAAGCTTATACATAACCAAATTGAATCCATACAACTCCAATTCAACTAATACAAGATTTAATCATACAAGTCATAATATTATAAGCACTTTAGTAAATCATTAATCATACCAATTTATGCATCCATTCATCGTTTAATCAATTCATTTAACACATATACTCATGTAATACATTACATGCATTTAACTAAACATCAAGAGGATTTTCACACATATCAAACACATACAATACCTCTTGATTATGCATCTTATAAGTAAGTACTAAATATGAATGCATATGCATGAGTGAGTCCTTTCAACACTATGGCAAGATAAAGAGAATACTTACAAAAAGACTTACATAAAACTTACAAAAAATTCTACTCTTGACTTGATCTTCTATCTTTAATCTTTAAGTTCAACTTCAATGCTTCTCCTTCTCATCAACTTAGTTCTTCATACATCTCTCCAACATGCTTTATGCACTTCATATACGTTGCTTGTCATCAATTATCTTCATACATGCACTTAAAGATTTTACCAAACACTTTAAGACTTGTTTTCATCAAACCTATCTTAACAAAGATAACAAGCTCCACAAACCCATTAGTAAAAATGCTTTATCATCATCAAAACGAAGGTGGAACCAACCCTTAGTTCAATAAAAAAACACTCTCTATAGAACTAACATAAAAAAAATTGCACAATTTCAAAGTAAAAAGATGCTTTATTACTCCAAATATGTTAAAACAAATTATTCATCCTAGAGTCACATAAAGAGCTTTCCTCATTACACATCGATGAGCATTCTTGTGATATTTATAAATGGCTATCCTAATATGATAAGGATTTTTTCTCCTCTTCCATATCCAAATAAAAAAATCAATGGGAACAATAAAAATTTCAACCTTAAAAAGAATGTCCTTAATGATCACCTTAGGGTATGTAACATATCAATCAACTAATTGTAATGAGACTGCAGTGTGTTTTGGCTCCCTAATCCTAGTTGTTGAAAAAAAGACATATGTATTAAATTGAAATTGGCTCATAAATCCATCAAACCCCTATCTATTTGTAAGTTACCTCTAGTGCTAGGAATGGTAAAGGTATCGAGATCTTTAAGTTTTAGAGGGAACTTTCTACATAAGATTGTGGAGCACTCCTCACTGAGCTTAATAATCTCATACTTCTCTAACTTTCTCTTCTTTGACATACTTCTCTAACTTTCTCTTCTTTGACATACTTCTCTAACTTTCTCTTCTTTGATAAGATCTCCTTTAAGAACTTCAAACAACAAGGCATCTTGGCAAGTGCCTTAACTAATGAAATGTTAATGTGTAATTTCTTTAATATCTTTAGGAACGTCCTAAATTACTTATTTATGTACGCACTCTTAAGACACATAGGATATGAAATAATAGGCTTGTATAATTGCATATGAGGTTCAATGAATAACCTAGGTTTATCCTTATTTTCTTCTAAAGCTTATTTTTCCTTCCTATACTCCACCACTCTCTTTTCTTGTGTCTCTTATTCCTTATTCTCTAAGGTTGCATCCTCTACTTCCTTAGCACTCCTTAGGGTAACAACCTTAACATGCTCTTTAGAATTGGCCTCGATAGTACTAAATAGCTTACCGAATAACCTCTCTTGTAGGATTTTCACTATCTAGCTAACCTGAATCTCTAAATTCTTAATCAAAGCCATATAGCTTTGCATTATAGACTCATTAGTATGGATATACTTCATCATGGTCTCCTAAAATATAGACTTCTCGCTAGATAAGGGTGTACTAGCTTTAAAGTCAGATCGCAAAATTCTTTAAGGATTAGCTAATGGTGACTATTGGTAGTTTTGGTTATTGGTCCATGGGATGTTAAGAAGATTCCTTCACCTAAGATTGTAATTGGTTGAGTATTGGTCTCCTATTTGCCTATTAAAATTCCTATAAATTAGGCTTGTTCAGGCTCATCGTCTAAAGGGTCACTTATTTGACAGTCTAAATATGCATGGGAGGTACCATCACATTTCTCACAAACTACTTGTCCTCTCATCACATTACTACCTACTTCACCTACTAAATTATCTAGTTTATTATATAAGACTTCAATTTAAGAAGCTTACACTATGGTGCCCTTAATGGCATAACCTCCATATGGTTTTATAAGGTTTCACTTGGAATGGTACTGGAAACTATTAATGGTCATTTCCTCAATTAGCTTGTAGGCTTAATTTTGAGTTCTTTTCATTCAAATTACCTCCAATGGTAGTATCAATGGTACTATAAGTGGAAGATGTAACTCTAGTGTAAAAGATATCTACCTACTACCACGTGTTAAACCCATGACTATGACACTTAAAAACCATCTCCCTAATCCTCTCCAAGCCTCATATGGACTCTTATTTTAGAACTAGACAAACAAGGTAATCTTAGTTTTTATCATAGTTATGTTAGCCAAGGGAAATAATTTAGATAGGAAATGTTTCATAAATGCATCTCAAATAGTGATGGAATTAGGCAGAAGGGAACATAACCAGGCTCTAACTTTTTTTTCGAAGAAATAAGGGGAAATAGTTTAAATTTTATTGCAGCCTCTAAGACCATATTATTTCAATTTAGATTTCAAATATCTAAGAAAGTATCTGAATGGGTACTTAGTTCCTTTAAAGCTGAGCCTATAAACTGTGAGACCTTAGCTATGGAGATAATCCCATAAAGGATCTTAAAGTTGTTTGAATTGATCATAGGTCTATTTATGTTGGCCAAAGGTCTACCACTATTTCCCATAGCTAAATTCATCATAGTCAATTCTTTACATTTTTCCTAAGCTTGTATAAGTATGTTTTCTTGTTAATCAATCTCTAAAGGTTCAGTTTCTAAGTTTAGATTATCCTCAATGATAGTTTGTACTTCTACTTTGTCAGAAGTGCCTAATTGAGTTTCTTTTCAACACCTACATAATATTCTCTCTAATTTTATATCAAATTCAAACTTTTGAGCTTTTTGGCCTTGGTACGAATGCATAAACTAATAAAATAACTAAATAAAATAAAAAACTAATCTAAGAAAGAAAACAAAGCAATAAACAAATAGAAAGTAATACAAAAAGTCAACTAGCAAAAAATACATAAAATAAATAATGAAAATAAAAAACCAAAATAACATAAATAAATTATAGAGTAATTAACACTAATATATTGCTAGCATTACTAATGTAAAATCCAAGAAATAGTGCTAAAAACTTCTAGACAGTGTGGTCTACCTAAATAATCTCTTAACTCAATCTCAAGTTCTACCTACATCAACATATAAACAAGAATTGTTGATGAGTTTGCAAAACTATCTAAATAGTTTTATGCTCAAAATCGTAAGCATACGGAGTGTAACTTATAGTAAAGAATGGATATGGATCCTGCAAGGATTGTAACTCAGGCACCACTTAATTTAGGTTATGCTTTGTTCAAGACCTAATTTCAATTAACTAAAAAGATTAAGAAATAAAAGCAATAAAGCAACTAGTAATGAACAAATAATTGAACAAAATTGTAGAAACTTTGGATTTCATGATGTAAGATTAGAGATCACTTTTTCCCTAAATTGTCTCCCTTCTGCCTTGTTAATTGAATTATGCCTCACCTAAGATGTCCTAATATTTCAATTACCCTCTCTTAAGGTGTAATTAAATGTTCCTAGCCAAATTAAGTGGAATTGAATAAGCAACTCTCAATCTACAAAACCAATGCACTAATTTAACTATTTGTGAAGCTATCCTATAGGTAATCAACTAATTAGCCAAGATCTCTCTCTAACCAATCAATTAACTTAACGAATACAGGTCTATAAAATGCCAACTCTTATTGTACAACCCTACATAAATTACCTAACTCAATTTCTCAATATAATGTAAGGTATAAGCTCAACATTCATCAAAAGCATCATTCATTTAATTCAACAAGTTAGAAATTCAACAAGTAGTTCAAAAGTAATCTATACAATAAACTTAGCCACTCATAATGTTATTAACATCCCCAACTACTAAAAAATCCATAATAAAGATAAGAGAAGAGAGAAAGAACAAGAAACTAGATGATGAGAGTAATCTTTTCTTCTTTCTCTTATGCTAGAATTTCTACAGATGAGAAGTTCTTGCCAAAAGATGGATGTTGATCTTGATTTCCCATTTTGGAAGGCACAAAAACCTGTTTTTTGCCTCCTTGTGTGAGTCTCCAAATGTTTCTTTACAACTGCTAGGGTTTCTAACCCTTTTATATGTCTAAATAACTAAAAAAAAACCCTTAAATACATGAAATCTATGTCGTTCTTCTGCTCATAATTCATATGATCGTAGGAATGGCCATAATTCCCACAAATGTGGGAATATTTCTCCAAACCTAGCTTTTCTAATTTTCTTCACCCTTCATTCTTTTGACCATAACTCCTTTGGAACTCCAATTGACTTAAAATTTAATATGCAAGCTCCTCACACGTTGCTCTAGCATTCCACAAAATTTCATCACATTGGGAGCTATAGATATCCATCTAATGCATCTTCCAAATAAGCTAAAACACATCCAAAGCTAAAATTATGGTACCTACAAAACTAACATGCCTCAATCCATCCCTCAAAGAAGCTCACAATCCACCCTCAAACACTAAAAAATATAGAAAAATAATTAAACACATAAAAGATCATGAAAATATGCAAAAGATCAAATAAACTAAGGTTGAAACACACAAACAACACTTAAAACATATAAGAATAACCTAGAAATATAACCTAAAATCACACTTATCAAATTTCCTCACACTTAAACCTTTGCTTGTCCTCAAGAAAAAATCAAACATAACTAATCAATTTTATCACTTCATTTTCACAAAGATCAAAGCATGCAATCCCTCAAACTTTGTCCAACTTAAGTGTCAAGCTATTACACATATCATGACTACTTTTCATTGGTACACATAAGTAAACTCAACTTATGAAACCATTGCTCAAAGATAAGTATAAACACAAAATGAATCTTCCTCGTGGTTCCACTCATTTCTTTCAAGTGTTTGATGGCTAGTGTTCATCTCAAACTTCTTATAGGAAATCACAGTATCATAGGCTTGCTAATCCACTAATTCTCCTCTACAGTGATTACATGCTAAAAATAGATTAAAAGTCCTTTGTTACAGATTTTAATGGGGTTAGGGTTAAGGTGGGTCAAAAAGGTTTAGGGGTTCATCACAAGCATTCATAAAGTACTAAATGTATAAAGGGATAAGAAAATATATTTATGAGATACACAAATGTAAATACTACTACTCCACACTTATTGATGCTACTAAAATGTTCTTCATTTTTCTTTTCTTTTCTTTTTCTTTTTTATTTTTATCTCTTTTTTCTTCCTTTTTTTTAAAATTTTATTCTTCTTCTTTTTTTTTCTTTTTGTATAATAATGAGGAAACAATGAACAAAATAGCAACTAAATGCAATGTGCTCTAAGAGTAGAAATATCACTCAACTCATCTTAGAAAAAAATGTAACAAAAAATCCCAAATTAATGCATTACTTAGTACTCTACTAAACTTATGAGTGGGTAAGCTAATGGGGTTTGAGGTTTTAAAATAAGGTGATTTCAAGAAATAAAAGGTTAAAGGCTCAATAGGGGTAGTAAGGGATAATAAAAGGGTAGGTCATTTAAGTCAAGGGTTAACACAAAAAGGGCCTTAACCATCTCTATCAAGCATGTATCTAGTAGACTTAAGCCAATTCAAAGCAATTTCTGAAGGTGATAACCTAAGGAAGCATCACACATACAAAGAAATGGAATGGCTATATAATGAAGTCATAAAGGCTCAATTCCTCACATTATGCTTCTATACACTATCCCATTTCTCAAGTGTCAAGTTCTGAGTGAGCTTATGCAACTAACTATTTTCATCATTCAACATGGTTCGCTCTCTAATCAAGTAACCTCATTTGAGTTCATGCATGCATTCAATCTCATTCTAACTAGTATGATAAATCTCAACGGCAACACATTCATTATAATGATTCAAGTATAGTTCCATTGCTTACATAAAACAACACAAAACAACAACCTAGTATGCCTAAAACATGCATCTTATGTAACAAAATGCAAACAATGCAAACATAAATGCAACACATCCTAAAAAAAATGCAAAAACAAATGCAAAAAATGCAAAGACTACCTCCCTATGCTTGAATATCACATTGTCCTCAATGTGGAAAGGGAGACACCCAAAAATTAATAAATAACACAATGAAATATAAAACACATAAGTAACAAAGAACACAAAAGATTAAGGGTAAGGAAAGCTTATGGCGGTGCCTTCCTTTGGTCCTCCAACAAGTTATGATGCATAATAAACCTTTAATCCATCATCAAGTCACCTAAGCATCAAGAGATTCAAAGGGAAAACAAGCTAAAAGTAAAACAAAATCATAATAAAAGAAAATACATAAAACTTAACAAAGACGAAAAAACTAAAAACAAACATGCTAAGTTAAGGTCATTAGCTTGACCCTTAGCATATCAATATTATCCATTGTTAAATAGATGTTTGAGCCTAATAGGAAACATTCTCAAACTCTTTGAGGAGCTTGGAGTAACTTCCCTCAAAGTAGGCTCCTAATCAGCATGATGCTTCAAAACTTTGGGGGAGTGGAATCAAATTGCTTCACTGTTGAAATCCAATGTCCACTCTCCTTTTTGAATGTCGTTGTTCTCCTAGGATGGTCTTTATAGTGGTGTAAACGATAAATGTAGAGGCTCGTCATCCTACTCGACACCTTTAAACTTCAGCTTACATGGCCACAAATCGTTCTCCAAGTTAGCACCATATGGCTCTTCCTCTTTCTTCTTCTCTTTCTCATAGCTCACCTCCTTCGAGCTTTCAACCTTCTCCATTATATCCTTTTCTTCCTTTCCTAGGATAATTATAATGGCCTTTAGCTATTCCCTTGGATTTGCTTAGGTGTTACTTTATAGGCTACTTGCATTTCTAGAAGATAAAGCATTAGCAAGTTAACCTACCTATACCTCTAAGTTATGGATGGATGAGGCGTGATTCTTCAAGATCTAGTAAAATTTTGCCTCCTAGTTTGCAAATTTGGAGTCTAATACATCCATCGTCTTATCCATCTTTCTCTCTAAAGACCAAATCAATCTTGTTAAAATCTAGGAAGTCCTTGAGCTCTCACTTGGCCACCTGTATTGTTAGTATTATAAGAAAATTTTGGGTAGTTTTGCCAGCCTAGATTGTAAGTATTGAAATAATGATTGTTACCTCTTTTCGGGTGGCCCAAATAATTGACCTGTTCTATGACACTGGCTCCCAACAAGAAACATTTAGCTATGCAATAGCTATTCTACCCACATAATTCATATCGAAGCTGCACATTTTAATTGCTTAATTTCTTAGTGAGCACTGAAATTTGTGCTTGAAGAGCTGTTACTATATCGATCAAAATCATTCCCTTCGGCTTCTTGTATTGTTGCGTTGGTTAGGTGACTTTAAAATTTACTGACGTTTGAAATGGTTTTTACTTTTAACCAACGTGTTCTTAAGGCAAGTGCACTTATCGAACAAGTAATAAAGCGGAGTAAAATTAAGCTCCGAGTGTCGAACCCACAGGAAAGTGTTTACTTAACTACTAGGTTGATTAGATCACAATTATTTAGGAAAATCCAAGTAAAATTGA
>JAOXYD010000002.1:16110776-16123503 GCA_028565735.1 Pinacopodium congolense | reverse complement strand
ACTCTTTCTAAGCTACTTGATCTTCAAACTTCTCTTGATCTTTAAGCTTGATCATCACTTGAACTTTATCATTTGATCTTTAATCTTCAAACTCTTGATCATCTAATGCTTGAGCTCTTCTACCTTAGCTCCATATGTATGCTCTTACACTTTACACATCAACCTATCTTATAAACATTAAAGAATTAAACATTATTAATAATAATGTTTTTTCATCATCAAAACACATGATTAGAACCACCTTGGTTCAACACTTATATTTTTCACGTTTAGGTTTTTATACTATTCCTTGTAACCATTTTTGGAATTTAGAATATTATTGTTAAACTATTGAATTTGAGTTCTTTGATTTTTCTCAAAGGGTTTTCTAAAATTCTTTGAAATTATCATGGTATACAATGTGTTAAGTGGTACCAGAGTAATGCAATTGAATAAAGAATAAAGCAACAGTCTTCATGACAATGTTCAAGAGGTTAAGACTCCTATTTTAGGAGATGAAGTTTTATAAAAATTGGAACAGTTTCTAGAGCAACAAATAGATAATAGATTCTAACGTCTCGAGGAACATTTTTAAGAGATTCTGAAATGAATAGGAATTAATGCATACAGGAGACAAAACGATCATAGAACACCAAGGGTAGAGATGGATCCTTACTCATAAGCAACATGTCTATAAAGAGATTTCTGAGGATGAAGATGAGTATGAGTCTTAGGCGATATCAACTATATGATGGGCATAGGAGGAGAGACACATATAGAGGTGAAGATAGGGACATGGGAGACTACAAATTGAAGGTTGATGTTCCTCACTTCAATGGAAGCATATGAATTAAAGACTTCTTGGATTGGATCATAGAAGTCAACTATTTTTTAGATTATTTGAAGGTTACACTAGAAAAGAGAGTCAGGATCATGGCCTGTCGATTGAAAAATGGAGCCTTTACATGATGGGGAGAGTCCAATTAAAAAGAGAATGAGAGAGAAATGGTTTTGTATACAGATGATACAAAATGAAATATCTATTGAATTGGGAGTCTTTGCTTTTCAACTATAAGCTGATTCTATTCCAAAAATATCAGAATTGTCAACAAAGAAGTCAAACTATGCATGCGTACATTATAGAGCTTATATGGCTAGTAGAGAGGAATAACTTCCTTAAGTTAGAAGGATAGTATGTTGCCAGATATTTGGAATAGTTGAGAGCAGCTCTTAGGGACAAGATTAGCATCCAAGTTATCCTGATTCTTTCTAAAGTAAAGAATATAGCTTTGAAAGCAGAGATGATACAACAGGAGCATAATAGGAGGAGTCTTGAGAATTTTAGAGCCAACAAACCTACTGAGATGCCTAAACTAATGTAGCAATACACTTCTCGAAGTGTTAGTGGCAATAATCAAATATTAAAGTACAAGGTTTTTAGAAAGTGTCCTATGATGGGTAGATGAGGCAAGGAAGTGAGGAGGCTCGATGATCTAAATGTCAAGCCAGTGATGGGAAAGTGTTTTAAATATAGTCAACCTGAGCATAAATCTAATGAATGTCCTTTGAGAATGGATGTAAATATTATAAAGAGGGATGATTAAGGTTAAAGAATCTACTATGAGGCTGATGGTAATAAGTAAGAGAAGTATGACACTAATGAGGGTCAAACTTATATGGTTAGGATGCTCCTAAGTAGGAGAATCAAATTCAGAGGTACTAATTATTTTGTACGAGATCCACTATCTAAGATAAAGTGTTCAGAGTCATTATTGACAATGGAAATATGAGAATATCATTGAGAAGGAGACTATAAGAAGATTGGAATTACTAGCAGAGAAGGATCCTAATCCTTATACTTTGGGATGAACCAAGGTAGCAACCGACAAGGTGAAGGTGACAAAGAGTTGTAAAGTACCGTTCTCTATTGACAAGTAAAAGATGAGGTATAATGTGATGTAGTAAATATGGATATGTTTCACTTGCTGTATGGGAAGCCTTAGTAATAAGATACAGCATTCGAGTAGGAGCAATAAGTACAAATTGGAGAAGGATGGGGCAAAATGCATACTATTACCCTTAAAAACTAAGATTTTATTGATAGGATTGAAATATATAGAATTTTCATAAGCATTTTAATGTCATTTCAATTCTATTTTAGTGTTTAAATGCTTAATTTGTGTTCCTTTGAAATTTTTGTACATATTTAGTGATGGAATACAAATAAAAGATGAAAGCATGAATTTTGCAAGAGAATTAGAACAAAACAATTAAAAGGGATGTGACTTTTAAGAGAAAAGATGAAAAGGAAAGCTTTTAATTAAGAAGGTCACATGTCTTACAAAAAGTAAGACATAAAAACTTTTAAAAGCTAAGAGAATTCCATGCAAAATAGCATAGCATCAAGTCTTGGAAGGAAAGCCTTTCTCCTTGGCTTTAAATGGCAACATAAAGATTTTCAAGAGGAGCAAAATGACAACAAAGATGGGGGCTTTCATAGACAAGGAGTGCAACATTTTACATGGATGAAATGGCAGAAAAATCACTTAAAGAAGAGGCAAAACAAGCTTGAAAAGCTTGGCATGTCATGCATCGTTTTGGAGGAGCAAATGAAAGGGAGAAGTGGAGAATAAAACAAAAGACGTCAACGTTTAAGTGGAGATGCAGCAATGTTTTAGAGAGTGGAGACAAAAGCCTTAAGGAGACACGCAACCTAGTATGGAGATAAAAATAAAAGAAGCTAACTTTTCAAAGGAGGGGAATAAAAACAAAGCTTTTACAAAGTTTTGAGGAGCCGATTGCCAAATGTTTATGCAGGTGGGGCTTGCTTTCAAGAGGAAGATGACAGCAACAAAAAATAAAAGCAAGACGTTCCCTCCTCTCATAAAGAAGATGGCTTGGAGCTAGCTTGGAGGAGCTCTCTACCCATAACAAAATTTGGCATCATATACTAGAGTAAAGGGGAGCTCTCTTACATCCAAGCAACGTCCTTAGCCTTAGTCTTTTAGATTTAATTTTAGTTTTTCCATTTTTCATCCTTTTAACTTGTTAATTCGTTAGCTTTAGTTTCCTTCTCATTTCCAAAGCTTTGTTATTGTCTTGTTTGAATGCTTAATTATGTGACTCACTAGTTTAATGTTTTCTTATATATTAACCTTTAGTTTTTATATTATTGGCTTTGTCTGTATTAAGTGCTAAGTTGAACGAAGTTTTATTTCATGAGTTTTCATTTATTATTAATGTCTTTAATTAATTTACTTTTGATAATTAGGATTTGAGATTATTCTTATGATTTTAATTACTTAACGTTAATGTTTGTTCAATTTTTAAGTATTGAAATTTTTATTTAAAGTATTAGTTTTAGTTTAGTTGAATTAAGTTTTAGTTAATTAATTAAAAACTTAAGTAATGTGTGTTTGTGTTAGTTTAAGTGTTAAATTGTGTTTTTCCTTTTGTGTTTTTTAATTTTCCAATCTTGGTTTTATTTAATTAAGTATGATTTGTATTTAATTAATTTGTGTTTTGCTTAATTTAAGTATGTGTCGCTAGGTGTTTAGGGGTTTGAAAGTATTTTAGGGATAAAGGATAATTAATTGTGAGAATAGAGTTTGCTTTGAATTGAATTGTGTTTTTAAGTTTAAGTTGGTTTGGGACTTTAATTAAATGTTATGAATTAGGTATTATGTTTAGGTTTGATCACCCTTTATGTAATTTCCTAATTTAAATGCTAGGAATGAGCATGTGATATGTAATTGTCCTTGGCGATTTCTAAAAAGTAGCAGTAGGTTAGTTGGATTTGTTAAGATACTTAAATAACTAGCCTAGGATCCCATATCTTTAGGTTACACTTTTGAGCTTGTGTGTTAGTAGCCTAAGTTAGTCGTTCCTTAGTACCTAATGCGTCTTCACTATTAAATTTAGAGAGCTTGTTTTAGGTTATAATGCAGATAGGGGCATTTCTAAAGCTTGTTAGATTTACCTATATTAAAGGAATTAAGGGTTTGAGAGCTTGTTCAAACTTATAGGTTAACACCTTGATTAAAGTACCTTTTAATCTAAATTTAAGGATCAATAGTTATCCTAGAATCTTGATGATACCTTCGGCCTATTTCTTTATTATTGTTGTTATTTTATTGTATTGTACTTTCTATTTGTCCTTTTTATTATTTTTATTGCATCGTAGTTTTATTAGTTCTCTTTATGTTCAGGGGTTTTTGTTTTTGTTTTTCTTTATAACATTAGAAATAGCAGTACCTCCTAAGTCCCTGTGAATTTGACCCTAGCTTACCCTAACTATATAATTAGGTTTATTATTTGAAAGTTTGCGACAGACTTATCAAAATTTTAACGTTGTTGTCAGGGAGCTTGCATTGTGTTTTTTCTATTTCTTTTTTTGTTTTCATTTATATTTTTATTGATCTTTCGTCACCTTTGTGTTCTGTTTGTTTCTATTAATAGTTTTTTCAAGTAATGGATTATTTTCAATGTTCTTTGTATTATGATCTTTCTTGCATTAATTCTTATGTTGATGATTTTGAGGTTGTAGCTTTCTTAAGGTTGGAATAATAGGTAATAAATCTCATACTCTTAATTACTCAAGTTGGGATAGATATCATCAAGACTAAGCTATATGATTTTTTTTCATTTTCAGGTCATTCTATTGATATATGTCATTCCTTATAGGTTGAGTAGCAGTTTTATGGAACTAGCAATTCCCGAGAGTGCTAGCAAGAATGGTATAATCCTTACACTTCGAGTTATCATTCGAAGTGGGAAAATCATCCTTACTATTCAGATGGGAGCAACCAACAAGGATTCAGTTCTCAGCCATCATGTTATCAAGGTCAGCCACAATGTTAATCTATGATTCCACCTCCCACATTGCCACCACAAATTGATGGGATGTCATTGGAAGCAATCATCGATAGCTTAGCTACGACCACTTTTTAGTTCCAACATGAAACGAGGAGTGGCTTAAAGAACTTGAAAGACCAAGTGAGCCAATTGGCAGCAGTGATTGTGATCCTAGAAGTTCAAGCCTCTTTAAGCATTCCTATCTAACTAGAGGGAGGCCATGAAGATATGATATATGTTCTTTCATCGGAGGGTGGAGAACAAGAAGAGTAAGCGAAGCTTATTAAGGAAAAGGAGTTGATCCTAGCGCAGAAGGAGAAGGAAACACCTCCCAAGGTAAGTAGTACTTCTTTTATTATTACTAACTATATTTCTAGTCCTTTTCCTAGTAAGTTCGAGAAAGAAGAAGAAGAAGAAGAAGAAGAAGAGGAAGAAGAAGAAGACAAGAAGAGCTAGTAAAAGAGGCAAGAGGATCAGGGCAAAGAGGAGTTGGATCCGATCAATTACTTGAAGGAGTTATGTGTAAGCAAGTTGAAGTTGGAGGGTGACTAACAGGATGCAGTGTCTCTATACGCATCTCTTAATCAATTATAGAGGTCATCTTAGGAGAAGGACAATGCCCAAAAAGGTAAGTGGACGTTGGAGCATGATGAGGACAAAATTAACTTCCACTTCCCTAAAGTTGTGAGGAATCGTGCCGACTATAAGCCTACTTGGAAGGAAGTTACTACAGGCTTATCTATGAGTTTGAGCATACTTCCTATTGGGATCAATTATCCACTAGATAATTATTGATGCTGAACATGCCAAGAGTTAAGTTTATGACCTTAACTAAGTGCTTAATGGGAAGCACTCCATCTGTATCCTTTAGATTTCATGCTTTTCTCTTTTGTAAATATCTTTTGGTTGGATTGCTTTATTTGCTTTCTTTGTTTTTATGTATTTTGGTTGTAGGTGGAAGCTGAGCTGCATTCTTCTTTAACAAAGGAAGCTACAATCTCCATTCTTAAGGTTGATTTGACCTCTTCGATTCAGAGCAGTACTTCTGTTCCCGCCTTTTTATGTATGTGTTTTTATTGTTGTTAGGACATTGGAGACAATATCTCATTTAAGTGTGTGGGTTAGGCTAAATTTAAAATTTTTTGGCACTTGAACTGTATTAGCTTCAAATGATTTTGATCTTTAATTGATAGTTAATTACGGTATTTGAAGGTAATTGATGTTTTTAATTTGGTAAATAATGATTGATTCTGAAATGATTTCTAACCCTTAAGTTTTTCATTTTTCTTTTTCTCTTGAGCATGCATATATTAGTGATCCATTTGTATGACATTTGATGTTCAAGTACATCTTGCATAGTTTATTATAGGAATGTAGAATGAGATGTTCAAAAGAAGTTGACAACAAAGTGAAAAAAAGAAGAAAAAGAAACGGAAAAATTGAAAAAAAAAAGAGAAAAGGAAAAGAAAGAAAAGAAAAAGAAAAAGAAGAAAAGAGAAAAACATCTTTATCTTGGCATTGTTGAACTAAAAGCGTTTTTTTATACTGATGAATAAATAGTATTGTTGATATTTTCGTGTTATTGTGTATTGGATAATTCTCGCTTCGCTGGCTTCAACCCAAACTCTCTGAAGTTGAAGTTATGAGTGGTGCTTTTAGCTATTTATAATGGCGTCAAAATATTAGATTATTTTTCAAGTAAACATTGCTCAAAACTCAAATTGTGATGTATTTTCAGTTGTGTTTTGTGTATTTAGAATATCCTTGACTATATTCATGTGATGAGTTATGCAAAATGGCTTGAACGTTTGATATTACACATATATATTGCTTTTTACTAACTTTGTGTGTTTGCGTGTGGTTAACTAAGTTTTTGTTATGATAGAGTTGAGATTTATGAACTAGATTAAAAGTATGAATTTATTTTTATATGTACTCAATTAGCTCTTGACTTGGATTGAGATTGCTTGAGTAGAATGTTTAAATCATTACTTGAGGATAAGAAATAGTTTAAATATGGGGGTATTTGATAGGATTGAAATATATTGAATTTTCATATGCATTTTAATGTCATTTCAATCCTATTTTAGTGTTTAAATGCTTAATTTATGTTCCTTTGGAATTTTCATGCACGTTTAATGATGGAATACAAATACAAGATGAAAGCATGAAGTTTTTAAGAGAATTAGAGTAAAAACAATTAAAAGAAGGCTTTTAAGAGCAAAGACAAAAAGGAAAGCTTTTAATTGAGAAGGTCACGTATCTTACAAAGAGTAAGACATAAAAAGCTTTAAAAAGCTAAGAGAATTCCATGCAAAATGGCATAGCATCAAGGCTTGGAGGGAGAGCTTTTCTCCTCGGCTTTAAACAACAACATAAAGCTTTTCAAGAGGAGCAAAATGACAATAAAGATGAGGGATTTCATAGACAAGGAGTGCAACAATTTACATGAATGAAACGGTAGCAAAATCACTTGAGGAAGAGGATAAGACCAGCTTGAAAAGCTTGGCATGTGACGCAGCGTTTTGGAGCAGTAAATGAAATAGAGGAGTGGAGAATAAAATAAAAGACACCAATGTTTAAGTGGAGATGAAGCAGAGTTTTGGAGAGTGGAGACAAAACCCTTAAGGAGACATGCAACCCTATTGTGGAGATAAAAAGAAAAGAAGCTAGCTTTCCGAGGAGGGGAATAAAATCAAAGTTTTTACAAATTTTTTAGGATTCGACTGCTAAATGTTTGTGTAAGTGGAGCTTGCTTTTAAGAGGAAGACGATAGTAGCAAAAAAATAAATAAATAAATAAGACCTACCCTCCACTTACAAAGAAGATGGCTTGGAGCTAGCTTGGAGGAGCTCTTCACTCATAAAAAAATTTGGCAGCATATACTAGAGTGAAGGGGAGCTCTCAATGAGACAAGGCAAATGTATGGATTATTGGTCAGCTAATTCCTGATAAATGAGGCCAATTTGCAAGTGGAGGAGCACTTAGAGCTAAAATCAGGAAGATAGGATTAATGTCCTTAATCTTAGGCGAAAATCGTAAAACTAGAGTAATAATTGGAAATATTAAAAGGGAAGTTCAATGAACCGACATAAGAATCATCATAATTTGTTATTTTCATCAAGGAACTTGACAAATAGATTAAAAGGTTGGAAAGGAAGCCAAAGAAGTAGATAAAAGAGTTTGGATGCCATAACAAATGTTAAGATTGAATAAGAGCAGTAAACCATCCAAGAAGAAGAGGCTTTAAAGAAGTTTAAGGTGAAAATATGCTAGAACGGAAAGTGGACATAGGAGGGACATAGGAGGACTTTAAATGACTTTCTATTATGAAAAGCCTAAACGAAAGTTAAGTTCACATTTCTCCATAAACTTAATGACGACCCTGAATGACGCCATTATATCCCATTGGAAGTTGTCATTGAAGATTGTGACATGAGTGTCGTAGACAAAGTAGGCATAGACTATAATGCCACCCTATAACAACATCATTGTATTCCCTAGAATCTGTCATTGTATGCTAAGACTGAGACTAAAGATCAACGGTACTCTTTTACAACACTATTGATCCATGAGACAACTGTCATTATATTAATCTGGAAAATTGTATTTATATATCTTTTATTTTAAAAGAAGTTTTTTATTTTATATAGCTTTTATTTTAACAAACGTTTTTACTTGTAGTTTTTAAGTTTAGGGTTTTATATTATTCTTTATAGCTACTTTTGAAATTTAGAATATTATTGTGAAACTATTGAATTTGAGTTCTTTGATTTCTCTTAAGCGCCACTAATAATTATTCAATATGTATAGGTTTAGTATTAAGTTGAAATGGTAATGGCCTTCATGTTTTTTAGGTCACTAAATTGTATGCCTTGAAACACAAATACTTGAATTTTTTGTAATCTATCATAGTTAATAGAGATGACTCTCATATGTCTAAGAAAACCCAACTTCCCAAGCCATCATCTTGGGTTTATATTGCCTTTAGTTTGTTTTAAGTAACAATTTTTAGAAGAAAGATAAGAAATACTTCTTGTTGTATCCTCTTGCAAAAATAGAAGATTATGCTTCAACATCCATCTTGACTCTTAAAATCATACTAATGTTTGTAGACTAATCTATTGACTTTATAAGCTTGATTTTAGTTAAAAATAAAAACAAAACAATCAATAGTAGATATTATCCATTGTTGTTTTGAAACCTACTAATATGCGTAGGCAACCAAAACTATGTGCATGATTTTGACTAGATTGCACATGAAGATGCTAGGAAAAGAAAAGAAACCAATCTATATGTTTTATAAGCTCAAGTTGACAAATCTCAAAGCTATGTGATTTTGGCATTTCAAGGTCTTCAAATTACTGTACTAGTTCTTATCAACAGTCCACCAAACTATTTTTATTCTTTTTTCCACTTAAGAAAATAGCTCCCATATATTATTTTGTTTATTTAGATAATTATCTGGGGTACCGATGATGGAAGCATAAGATTGATATTAATTCCATGCTTCGCAATTAATCACATACTACATAGTAGCTTGGCCTTTTCCTTCTAGAAACGAAAAAGGGTATGATAAAAATGAAGTACCTCTATGATGTTAGAGATTTTGTGAAGCGAAGATGTTAAGTGCAAACAAAATCGGACCTTGGCGGGCCAAGCTTGAACCTTGATTTCTCAAAGACTTTGTAATCTACCGACCTTCAACAACACTATGTGTAATCTCATTTATTGAACAGATTCCTTCAGCTCCTTGTGGATTTGAAAAGACATTGCAACTTTCCTTGAAAACAAAGGCAGGTTCCTTGGGATAGGGAAGTGCAGTCTCTCGATTCAGCATCGAAAGAACATCTAACATAGTTGGTCGATCTTCAGCATCGACTTGAACGCAGAGTCGACCAATTTGAATGCATCTCAGAACTTCTTCCTGAATGTAAGAGTCCCTTACGGATGAATCAATTATTTCTAAGGCTCTACCTTCTCTCCACAGCTCCCAAACCTGTATGATTACATCATATGCAAATCAGATGATATTGGTTAATAAAATAGTGAGATTAACAATTTCCATTTGTATTAATTAGCTTGATGGTCTTTATGATTTAGTGAGAGAATGGAAGAGGTGATCTCTTGGTACCAGAATATGCCTATTACTTACATGCCCCATCAGTGTCAGGGCAAGAGCTTCCTGATAAGAACCATTGTTTCTCGTACCACTTATCACCTCCAGCACTATAACCCCGAAGCTGTATACGTCAGATTTGACTGAATATTTCCCTTACACCACATATTCGGGTGACATATAGCCACTGCATAAAATTAATGTGAAACACAATCTTTGGTTAGCATCGTTTAAATCGAGTGTGTTTCTTTGCATGCATAGGCAGGCATGTATACCATACTTACTAGGTGCCAACAACTCTAGTCGTCTTGTCTTGAACTTGGTTAGCTTGAAAAATCCTAGCCATACCAAAATCAGAAATTTTGGAATTCATCTCCTCATCCAATAGAATGTTGCTAGTTTTGAGGTCCCTATGGATGATTCGTAACTTTGAATCACGGTGAAGATATAGGATTCCACGTGCAATCCCAACGATGATATCCAACCGTTTTCTCAATTCTAAAATTAATCTAGTTTGATCTGTAATAAAATATGAAAAAGTTCATTTTAAGTGAAATTATCTAAATAGATAATTTGAATTCTAAAAAAAAGTAGGTTTCATCAGTCAATCAAAACATGAACTTATTATTTTAAATAGAATAACTTACCAAAAAGAAACAAATTTAGACTTCTATTTTGCAAGTATTCATAAATTAGCATTCGTTCTTCTCCTTCAATGCAGCATCCTAGAAGTTTTACTAGATTTCTGTGCTGAAGCTTTGCAATCAACATCATTTCATTCTTGAATTCCTCTATTCCTTGGCCAGAACTCTTGGCAAGTCTTTTCACAGCAATCTCTTGTCCATTCGAAATTTGTCCCTACAATAACTTGGCATGAATTATGAGTTTCCGAGACCAACAAAGACTTGGCACACACTACACATGCAAATGAGGTACACTTTCACACAAGGCAAGTTTACCCTATAAACTGAGCCAAAGCCACCTTCTCCAAGTTTGTTGGCCGGAGAAAAGTTGTCAGTAGCAGCAAATATGGAGTTGATCTTGAATAATGGCAAGTCCGTATGGCCCCTTCCAACCAACTCATTTGGTATTGTAATATCTTTCAAGTATGTTAAAGCACCTGCCAGGCCAAATCAAGTTTACAGCCATTAGATGCAATGATTGATCGTATCTATAAAGACTAAACATTTGGTGCTTGTAATACGGAAATGCACATTAGGATTGATTGCAGTTCTTCAGAATGAATTGGTATAAAGTGGATTCTGAAATATATGTGGCCTTGTCTTTACCTTCTCTTTTTCTCTTCTTCTGAAGCCACATACAGTAAGCCGCAATAATGACAGTAAACGGCACGACAATTGATGATATAAGAATTGCCAGCATACCCTTCTTGCGCAGGACACTTTTTGATCTCGAATATTCTGCTGCGTTATATACAGAATATAGCCCAACATTCGGAGAGACAAGGAACAAAAAGAAAGTTCTTAAGATTAATTTTCCCAATTCTCAAGGACTTGATATATCTGATGCGAACAACAAAATTCAGATTAACGGAGAATTGAAAAACAAAAATTAAACAGTGTACGGGCAATATGCCAAATTCTGGATCAAGCTAATTAATGTAACAACAGAGGAACTACCATAAACCTGAAAAATTTTGTTGGTACTTATCATTATCCAATAAATGTCTAGAATAAAGATCACTCAACTCAAAATTTCAAGTAGGTTGTCAAGCAAAAATTTACAAAGATTCTAAGGAATTGTAAATGCTAGTGAACCGAAACTAAGATTGGCATGTACCCACTCTCCCCAGAAGTCGAAGATGAGAAAACAAAATGCAAGTAGGCAACACAGAATTTGCTTTCAGAATCGAAAAATGGGGTCTATACTTGTTTCCATTCGCTAGATGAGTTAATATTGTAGCATATATAAAAGACAGTCTAGGATAGTACCTAATTCAATTGCATCTACACGAACATAAAGATCATATGATTCATCTTCATTCTCCATTGTGTCCACCAGGTCCCCGTGCCATGCCAAGCAAGCTGTGCCATTTGAACCGAAGTCCACGCTTGAATATGCAGTGCAGGAACAATTGGTCAAGCATGCTCGTTCGCACTCTATTCTACTCATACTCATACTCACCCAAGCCCCAACTGAAGTGTCAGGAACCTTCACAGGTGTTACTTTCACAAAGCCCTCTCCATTTCGGCACACTGATGATGTATTCAAACGCTTTCTAATACACCCACCAGAGGCATCTCTCTTATTCCACTCACTTGGATTCCTTGGCACGTACCCAGGTAAACAAGTACATTCAAACATGTCAATGTTGTTAGGATTGCATTTACCGTAAGCTCCACACTGTCCATACATTTCACATCGGTACATAGGTGCTGACCAATATTCCTGCCATAAATTTTCTCGACTTGCCCATATAACCCTCTTCACCATTCCAGATGGTTGTATCACAAACCTATTGATTATGGAAGGGTCAACAAGGGCATAGGAATCATATATCTCATCTTGGTTGATGACGTAAGTATAATTATGCTCACTTGATAGGTGATTTTTCCATGGCCTTGGACTACTTCTCCAATATGGTTTTGATCCTCGGTACACAAAAAACTGAGGAACACCATTAGGATTGAGCTTGTAGGTGAATTCACCAGTTCCAGGGTCATCTGCTGACTTCCACGATGTTATGAACCATTGCAGACCAGTTTTTAGATTCATTCCAACCTTCATACCTGGAAGTATAGTGTCTGTAGGATG
>JAOXYD010000002.1:16044001-16066415 GCA_028565735.1 Pinacopodium congolense | reverse complement strand
AAAGATCTAGATTCGATGTCTAAGGATAATGATGAATTGTTGAATGAAAATTTGACTTTAAAGAAAGAAGTAGAATCGCTTAAAGAAATAGTATCCATGTTTACCAAAGGCAAAGAAAAATTTGAAACTATATTAAGTGTGCAAAAGACAAGAAATGATAAGCATGGCTTGGGCTTTAATAATGAAGCGTCATCTAGTAAAATCAATTTTGTAAAGGGAAAGAGTTTAGAAGACGAATGTCCTAAAGTTACATAAAATGCATTAACAACTCAACATAGGCATCATGCATTCATGTATACATCAAGACCTAAGAAATCTTTTCAACTTCGACTCAATAACTCTAAAACATTCACTCAACCTAAGAAAAAATTTCAAAAATTCTATTATGATTATAAAACAAGGAATGCATATAGATCCTTCACTTCTTTATTTTTCACTTACTATGAAAGGTATGGACATATTCGTTATTTTTGTTATGATTGTTTAAATACAAATGCAGGTCCTTTCAGCCATAAAAGGTACACTAACACTCATAGACCAAAAATGATATGAGTACCGAAAGTTTATTAAATTTTATTTTGAAGGTACCATAAGAAACAAAATCAAGTGACTATCATTTTTAAACCAAGAAAAAAAATAAAGATACGACGTCAATTTTAAAGGTACCAATCGTGTGAATAAATTTGTATTGAATTTTGTGTGAATTAATATTGTTTTGGTTTAAATTTTTCTGCTTATTTGACCATTTAGTAGACTTAACCTTGGTTTGGTCAACCGAATGTTGGTCAATTGACCGAATAAAGTGTTCGATCAACTGATTGATTGTCGGTCGACCAAACATATCTTCAGTCTACTGACTATCAGTTGACCAAATGTCCTTTGGCCAACCGATATTCAGTGGACCGATCTAAATGAATCGATCGACCGAACCTAAAAATCACAATATACAGTACCCTCCTCTCCTTTTCTTCCCCAATTTCTACTTCTCTCTTCTTTCGCTCATCATTCCGCCATTTTTGTCCACTACAAAAGCATCTCCGATGGCGTCCTCCCACCTATGAGCCTCCAAATCATGAGTTTTAAGTTCCTATAGCCTCAAGCTAGCTTCTTCCATCTCTTCTAAGCTTAAAAAGACTCTGTGATTGTTCCTTTATTTTTTTTACGCTGGATTGATTGATCTTCATCTCCGGTGAGTGTTCGGTGACTCCAAGCCATATTCTTGCTCCTGGTAACTCCCTTAACAAAAGCCCTACGCTATATTGCTTTAATTGAACTCGGAACTAGATCAATTTAGAGTTAGGGTTTCGAGATTGATTTTTGAACCTTGAATTAAGAAATTAGCCAGATTGTATTATGTTTTCTTACAATTAGAAGCATAATTAGGCTTGTAAAACATTTAATTTCAATTGTGCATGATAAATTTTGATTTTCCCCAATTTTCAGATTTCTGTGATTAGGGTTAGTCAAATTTCTATCAAAATTTTGGGTATTTTCTCAAATTGACCTGTCTAAACTTCAATCAGATGCTTACTTAAGATTTTTTATTGCATCCTTTTTTATTTGATTGAATCTAATTTCAAAATTACCAAATTTTAGATTTTTATTTTAGGTTTTAGTCGAATTTTCGGTAAAATTGGAGTGCTTAAATTAAATGTGCAATTGAGGCACTTAAACATTATTTTTTAAAAAGAACAAAATCTCAGTTTTATTTATTTTGGCATAAAATCTATTTCAAAGTTTTAAGGCTAAGTGATTATTTTTGTCTTGTTTAAAACTGTTTAAAAAGTAGTATTTATATTTATTGTCTTCATTTCTTTTGAAAAATTTAAACTAAGTAGGTTTAAGCTTGTTTAAGATGTTCATTATTCATAAGTAGGACATGTTCATACAGAACTATGTTTTAGTGTTACATCCTTGGTCATTCTCGCTTAAACCTATACAAGTTGTATAATTAGATCCATCAGTAAGAACTGCTCTTGCGCTTTATCCTTCCTAGAGCCTTCTTAGGTGTTTGTTGTTTATCAAACCTTTCAATTCTATCTGTTTGTTTGCATTATGGTTAGAACTTGAGGTGGCAGTACCTCTAGGGGTAGGATAACTTCCTCCAATGGCTACCTAAACATTGATTCTGCTGAATTTCAAAACTATACCTAGAGGAAACTCTCAGAAAACCAGTTCATCTCGCCTACCCAGTTAGATACCTATAAGGAAAATGGTCTAGTTCAGTACTTCATTGATCAAGGGTGGGAGCTTATTCTTACCCTTATAGCTAAAACTTTTCCCACAACTATAAAACTATTTTACTGCAACTTTAGAGAAGTCCAGGAGAATGATGAGTATATCATCTACTCCAAAGTAAAAGACACACTTGTCTGATTATCGAGAGATATAATCAACAACATCCTAGGTATACCCATTCCTTTTATGTTCTCTCATTATGACTGTATGTATAAATTTGACTCCTCTTACTCCTTAGCAAAGAGAGTCCAAATCATTTTTGAGATAGAGAGTGAAAAAGGAATCACTAAAAAACCAAAGAATGTTAGGAACTTGAGTGTAATATCAAAATTTCATCACCTCTTTATCAAATACAACTTCCTATCTACCAGTGGTCATTATAATGACGTTGGCTATGATGACCTCTGGTTTTTATCTAACTCTTATACATGGTGAGAAAAATCCATTTATGAGACTTCATCTTACACAATATGATTCATTTTGTTCATGGCAAGAAGAGAAGCCAATATATCCCTTATACCTTGATTCTTGGTTATATCTTCCATCATCTTCACATTCCTCCTTGGAAGATGGCTTTGAGCACCAATCATTCTTTGATCAATACTCCCCAAAGCACATGGGCTTTCAGACTATTGTTGTTTACATGACTCGACCTCATTAGTGATAGCATTCAGTTCCTCTTGCTAATGCTGACATACCAGCTCTGATGACTCAGCCTACCTTTAAGCCACTTGATGATGATGCCACTACTACTGCACCAACCTCTTCAGTGCCCATTTCCACTTCTTTTGATGTTGAGGCTACCATCACTATCCTTCATCATAAGGTGAACCATTTGATGGGATGATTCGATAAGCACAGTGCTTTATTGCAAGAGCACAGTGCTCTACTTCAAGAGCACAACTCCTTACTATGGGGGATTCTATCCAAATTGCCTCCTCAATCACCTTCAAAATTTTAGTGTTTTATTTCTTGTTTTTGTACTTATGCTACATTGGTTGTATGATATGTTATCATCTATGATATTGAGTTTTCCTTATCATGTCTCCTTGCCTTTGTTTATGCACTGCTTTCTTTTGTACTTGACCTTATGATTATACCCTTTTGGTGATTCTAAAAAGGGAAGAACGATATGATAATATCAAATTAATATATGTTTGAAATATTTTGTTTAATTAAGGGGGAGCTACTTATTTGTTATGGTGCTTTCATATGATTCTAAATGGTTAAAAATTGTAATTCCATGATTGAGTATTTGTTATGGTGTTTTACTTATTATTTTATTTATCATATTGCCTAGTTTTGTCATCCCCAAAAGGAGCAGAAAGGGATGATACCAATTGACTCGGTGACAACCTTACAAGCATAAATTATTGCACTCATTAAATAATTTAATAACATGCAAGGAGCCTTATTGTCTATAGTTAAGACCATACAATTACAGTATGAGTTATGTAGGTAGGACAACCATGGCACATTTGAATGCTTCTTTTTAGGAGCTGATGGCACATAACAGGTAAATTACTTGGGCCAACCGCAAAGAGGTAACAATCCATACTCTAACGCTTACAATTCAGGAGGAAAAACCACGCAAATTTTTCTTGGAGTACTAATAATGTACGTAGCCAAGCAAGATAACAAGGACCTCTTGGATTTTAGCTAGACTAACTTCGGTCTTTAGAGGGTAAAATGGACAAATTAATGAATGTATTGGGGTCCAAATTCTTAAGCCAAGAAGAAGGTCAAAGAAGGCTGGAAGAGAGTCAAAAGAGGATGGAGGCAAAATTCAATCAGATTGCGAAGAACCATGCCTCATCCATCTATAACTTGCAGGGAAAAGTAGGTTTTCTAGAAGTACAGGTACCCTACCAAGCAACATTAAAGCCAACCCAAAGGAACAACTCAAGGCAATCATACTTAGGAGTGGTAAGAAACTGGAGGAGCTAAGTGAGCAGAAGGATAGCTAAACAGAGGAGAAAATCAAAGAGATAGAAGAAGAGAAGGCAGAAGAAAAAGAAAAAGAGAAACTATATGTCCCACCACCACCCTACAAGACCAAGATTCCATATCCACAAAAGGGAGACAACATCAAGTAAAGGCTCAGTTTTCCAAGTTTTTAGAGAAATTGAAGAAGCTTCAAATTAATTTTTCATTGGTGTGTATGTCCAAGTATGTGAAGTTTCTTAAGGATATATTGATGCACAAGCGCACTTGGGAGGACAACCAAATAGTAATCTTGACGAAGAACTGTAGTTTGATCATTTCAAGCACAATGCCTTCAAAACTATAAGATCTGGGGAGTTTTAATATTCCATATGTTGTTGGTGATTTTGAATTTTCTAAATGTTTATGTGATTTAGTTGTAAGTATTAACTTGATGTCTTTGTCTATTTCTAAGAAATTGGGATTAGGAGATGTCAAGCCAACATCTATACTCATTAAGTTGGTGAATCAATCCATCAAGAGGCCATTTGGAGATGTAAAAGATGTGTTGGTAAAAGTAGATAAATTTATCATTCCTGTTGATTTTATTATGTTGAATTTTGAGGAAGACAGAAATTGTCTTTTGATTTTAGGTAGGACCTTTAGGACTACTAGTAGAACATTAGTTTATGTGCATGAAGGAAAATTAGTGTTGTGAATTGGTGATAAGCATGTTGAATTTAACATGTCTAAATCTTTGAAAAAGTCAATGGATGGTAATGCATGTATGAAGATTGATGTTGTGGATGAGTGTGTGAAGGAAGTTGAAGAGGAAGTTGGTGAAGTTATTGAAGTGCATAGGGATGAGAGTGTGAGAAAAGAGTAATTCTGTGAGGAGATTGAGCAAGAGAGGTTAGAGAAAACTTCTGTACCCACACCACCTTCTATTATCAAGCCACCCAATGTAGAACTAAAACTCTCACCGTCCCACTTGAAATACACCTTTTTAGGTAAGGAGTACACTATATCCATCATCATTTCCAACCAATTAGATTTTGAGCAAGAATAAAATTGGTAGAGACCATTAAAAAGAGGGCGAGAGCCATGGGATGACAAATTTATAATATTAAGGGGGATTAGCCTCAATGTGTTGCTACATAGGATTAACTTGGGAGAAGGATGTAAAATAGTATGGGAGAGACAAAGAAGGTTAAAGGTACAGGACATGAAAAAGGTTATAAAGAAGGAGATAGTAAAGCTTTTGGATGCAGAGATAAACCCTATTCAGATAGTGAGTGGGTGAGTCCGGTATAGTTTGTACCTTAGAAGGGAGGCATGATAGTGATAGAGAATGAAAAAGGTTAATAAATTTCTACTGGAACCATCACAAGTTGGGGAGTGTGTATTAATTTCAGGAAGCTCAATTTGGCCACCAAGAAAGACCATTTCCCCTTACTTTTTTGGACCAAATGATTTAGAGAGTGGCTAGCCATGCATTTTATTATTTTCTTAATAGATATTCAGGATAAAATCAAGTGTTCATATACCCAAAGGACCAATAGAAGACCATTTTCACTTGTCTTTATGGGACTTTTTCTTACAGGAGGATACCTTTTGGCATATGCAATACACCCGCCGCATTCTAGAGGTGCATGATGGCCATAGTTGTAGTTGTGGATATAAATAAAGACTTCATGGAGGTATTTGTGGATGATTTCTCTGTCTTTGTATACTATTTTGATCATTGATTACTTAATTTGGATAAAGTATTACAAATATGTGAGGAGTCCCATTTAGTCTTCCATTGGGAGAAGTATCATTCCATGGTCTGAGAGGGAGTTGTATTGGGCCATACGATCTCATGCAAAGGGATTGAAGTTGATTGAGTTAAGACTAAAGTGATTGAGAAGCTCCTACCTCCTACCAACATCAAGGCCATCCAGGATTTTCTTAGTTATGTGGGGTTCTACAGATGACTCATCAACAATTTTTCTCTTATTGCTAGACCCTTAACGCATTTATTAGTTAAAGATGTGCCTTTTCTAGTTAATGATGATTGTTTAGTTGTTTTTGATAGGATAAAAAGGCACTTACAACAGCACCTATTTTCACGTCTCCAAATTGGTAAGTTCCTTTCGAGATCATGTGTAATCCAAATGACCATGCTATTGGTAGTGTGCTTGGACAGCGGAAGGAGAAGAGGCTACATGCCATCTACCATGCAAGCAAGATTTTGACAAGGGCATAATTGAATTACACCATTACAGAGAAGAAGTTACTTGCAGTGATATTTGCTTGTGAGAAATTTCTTTTTTATCGTTTGAGCTCACAAGTTATTGTTTTTATAGATCATATGGTGTTACGTTATCTCTTTGTAAAGAAGAATGCTAAAGTTAGGCTCATCTGATGGGTGCTCTTACTCCAAGAGTTCAACCTTGAGATTAAAAACAAGAAGGGAGTAGAAAATATTGTAGCGGACCACCTATCAAGACTCGAAGGGAGACAACATGAAAAAGAAGAGGAAATTGAAGAGAATTTTCTTGATGAGGCCTTAATGATGATAAAAAATTCTTCTCTTCCTAGGTTTATAGATATCGCCAATTATCTCTCAGCTGGTATTCTTCCCCATGATCTCTTGCATCAACAAAGGAAGCATTTCTTATTTTAGTGTTCTCACTATATTTGGGATGAACCTGTATTATATAAAATATGTGCTAATAGTTTGATTCACAAGTGTATCCCTGAAGATGAAATGCTTGAAGTTTTTAAGTCAGTGTTATAGTTGAGTTTATATAGGACACTATAAAGAGAACAAGATGGTTGCTCATGTTTTGGAGTGTGGATTCTATTAGCCAACCTTGTTTAAGGATGCTCGAAATTTGATACTAAAGTGTGATAGGTGCTAAAGAGTAGGAAACATATCGAAGAAGGACGAGATGTCACTTTCCAACATCATGGAGGTGGAGATATTTGATGTGTACGGCTTGAATTTTATGGGACCATTCTCATCTTCCTTAGGTAACTCTTATATATTGGTTGGAGTTCATTATGTTTCCAGGTGGGTTGAAGTTGTAGCTACTCTAACCAATGATGGTAAGGTGGTTCATAAATGCATTAAGAAGATCTTCACTAGATTTAGGGTGCCTAGAGTGATCATAAGTGATGGAGGGAGTCATTTTTGTAATAAACCCTTTGAAGCTCTTTTAAGGAGATACAATGTTCATTATAGAGTGGCTACCCCTTACTAACCCCAAACCAATGGCCAAGTGGAGGTGATGAATAGAGAATTGAAGAAGATTTTAGAGAAGGTAGTGAACACTTCAAAAAAGGATTGGGCCTTGAAGTTAGATAATACACTGTGGGCTTATAGGATGGCTTTCAAAATGCCCATAAGTACCACACCATATCGACTTGTATATGGCAAGGCTTTCCATTTACCATTGCAGTTGGAGCATAGGGCCTATTGGGGAATCAAAAAGTGGAATATGGATTGGAAGCTAACGGGTGAGAAGAGATTATTACAACTTAATGAATTAGAAGAGTTGAGGTTCGATGCTTATGAAAATGCCAAGTTGTACAAGGAAAGAGTAAAGAAGTGGCATGATGACATCAAGAAGAAGGAATTCAAGAGTGGGGACTTGATGATTTTGTTTAATTCATGATTTTGGTTATTTTTCATAAAGCTCAAGTCAAGATGGAGTGGACCCTTCAAGGTTATCCAAGTGTTTTCCTATGGAGCTTTAGAGTTGGAGAACAATACGAGTAAAGCATTGACGGTTAATGGCGTATAGGTGCAAGCTATATTTTGGAGGGCCATTATCATAAGAGAGGGAAGTAGTTTCTTTCCTTTCACTCACTCTTACATGATTGCATATGTAATAGTCAAGCTAATGACCTTAATTTAACATGTTTGTTTTTAGTTTGCTTGCTTTTGTTAAGTTTTATGTGCTTGATTTGATTTTGGTTTTAAGTGATTTGTAGTTCGTTTCCCTTTGAATCTCTTATTATTTAGGTGACTTGATTATTGCTTGAAAGTTTGTTCTGCATCATACCTTGAGGGAGGACCAACAAAGGAAGAATATTTTCTGTACCTTGGGATGACGGACACCACCATAAGCCCTTCTTACCCTTAATCTCTTATGTTATTCTTCTTTTTTGTGTTTTGCATTTCATTATATTATTTGTTGGTCTTTGGTGTTCTCCTTTTCACCTTGAGGACAATGTTTTGTTAAAGTGTGGGGAGATGACATTTGCAGTGTAATTTGCATTATTTTTGTTGTTTTATTCATTTTATTCATTTTGTTATTTAAGATGCATATTTTAGGCATATTAGGTTGTTGTTTTGTGTAAGAAATGGAACCACACTTTAATCATTTTGAATGTGTTACCATGAGATTCTGTCATGCTAGTTTGAATGAGATTGGATGCACACTTAAACTCAAACTAAGCTACTTGAGTAGATAGCAAACCATGTTGAATGATGAAAGTAGTTAGTTGTATAAGCTTACTTAGAATTTGACACTTGAGTATTAAGGTAATGTATAGAAGCATAATGGATTTTCATTTGAGCCTATATGAGGAATTAAGCCTTTATTATTCCATTCTATAGTCATTTAATTTCTTTGTATGTGTGATATTTTCTTAGGTAATTACCTTCAGAACTTGCATTCAATCAGTTTAAATCTACTGGATGCATGATAGATAGAAATGATTAAGGCCTTTTTTGTGTTAACCCTTGGCTTAAATGACCTGCCCTTTTATTATCCCTTGCTACCTCGATTAAGCCTTTAACCCTTTGGTTCTTAAAAACACCCCCATTTTAAAACCTCAAACCTCATTAGCTTAACAAATCACAAGTTTAATAGAGTGTTAAGTGATGCATTAGTTTAGGATTTTTGGCAACATTCTTTCTAAGAGGAGTTGACTGATACTTCTACTCTTAGAGCACATTGCATTTAGTTGATATGTTGCTCATTGTTTCTTCATTATTATACAAAAAAAGAAGAAAATAATAGAAAATAATATGAAATAGAAAAGAATAGAAAAAGGAAGAACATTTTAGTAGTATCAATAAGTGCAGGGTAGTAGTATATACATTTGTGTATCGCATAAATATATGTTGTTGTCCCTTTTATACATTTAGTACTTTATCAATGCTTTTGATGAATCCTTAAACCTTTTTGACACACCTTAACCTTATCCATATTACAACCAGAATCAAAGTCCTTTTGATCTATTCTTAGCATGTAATCATTGTGAAGAAGAATTGATGTATTAGCAAGCCTATGGTAGTATGGTTTTCTATAGCAAGTTTGAGCGAAACACTGACTCGTACACACTTGAGAGAACTTAGTGAAACCATGAGGAAGATTCATTTTGCGTTTATGCTTATCTTTAAGCAATGGCTTCATAAGTTGGGTTTGTTTATATGCACTAATGAAAATTAATAGTAATATGTGCAATAGCTTGACATTTGAATTGGCTAAAGTTTATGGGATTACATGCTTTGATCTTTGTGAAAATGATGTGATAGGATTGAATGGTTATATTTGATTTGCTTGAGGACAAGAATAGAATTAAGTATGGGGAAGTTGATAGTTATGCATTAGTATAGGTTTTACTAAGTATTTAGCATGTGTTTTTTACATGATATGTTGATATTGTTGTGTTTTAAGGCTTATTTTGAGTGTTTTTGTTTAGCATGATCTTTGTTGTTGCTTCTTTTATGTTTGGTATTAGTTTAGGGTAAGTCTTGATCATTTTAGTGTTTTTATTCATATTTTTTATGTTTTATCATTTAATTGTTGATTTTGGATTAGAATTGAATCTTATTAGTGTAATTATTTATTGTGTAGGGTAAATTAGAGTTAGAAATCCAAGTTAAAAGAAAGTTGAAGAAAAAAGGGGAAAATCAAGCGAAATTTGGTTAAGTAAAGAAGCACTAAAGGAAGACCAAAGGAAGACCAAAGCAATTAAGGAAGAAGGCTTAATAACTTGGAAAAACAGACTTCCCCAAGTAACCATTTAAAAAGCCTTTTATAGTTCAATTATCAAAAGCGTTATTTCCCACGTGAGAGTCTTTTCTCCACCTTTGACCAAGATCAAGTCATCCTTTGACACTTTAACCAAGTCTTCTTTCCAACCTTTGACACTGTGCAAGCAGAGAACTCGCTTGGAGAGAACTCCCCTAGAGAGAAATGAAGCCATTAAAGGACAAAAAATTTTGGCCAAGACAAAGGAGCTTGGACCAAGACCATTCTAAAAGAAGGAATATTCGACCAAAACCATTCCAAGAAATAAGCAAAACACAGTAGAGAGACAGCTTTAAGCCCTTGGCCAAAATGAAATGCATAAGAGAGAACATAACACATTCCCCTACACAACAAAACATTTGGAAGCAACCACTAAAAAAAAGGGGAACTCAGCTAACACTGAAAAAAAAAACATTCGGTAGCCACAAGTCGCACATTAAGGAGATCAAGCCACCACCTTTTAAGTCCTCTCTACTAAACCAAGCTTTAAGGTTCAAACTATAAGCAAGATTCGACCATCAAGAACTTCATTAAGCCTGCATTTTCCATGTTTTCACATACAAAAAGGGAAGACAACCTTCATTATTATTTATTTTATTTTTGTTTTTTCCAATATGTTTTATATTTTGGAGAATATATATATATGGATGAATTTATATGTTTTCACATATAAAAAGGGAAGACAACCTTCATTATTATTCATTTTATTTTTTTCCAATATGTTTTATATTTTGAAAAATATAGATATGGATGAATTTATTTCTATTATGAGTGGCTAAAGTGTTTTTAGGATTTGTTGTTTGAACTATTTGTGAACTCTGGTTGTTGATTTAATGTTGTAAATGTTTATGTTGTCTATTGAGCTTAACACCTTGCAATAAATCAAGAGAGTTAGCTTGGTAATTTGTGTTAAATGTACAATAAGAGTTGACGTTTAATAGACCTATAAAATACAAGTTATTGATTTATTAGGAAGAGATTTAGATAGATTGATACACTGCCTATAGGATCGCTTCACATCTAGTTGAATGTTTAGGAAAGGCTTTACATATCGAGTGATCCCAAATTTAATCCTAATTTATTTAACTAGTGACATTTAGTTGCACTTTGAGAGAGGGTAGCTAAAATATTATGAAATCTTGAGTCAACCATAAATTGAATCAATTAAACTAGAGGGAAACAAATAGCGATAACAACAAGTCCTAGTTTTTAATCTTGATTTCCCCTAGTTTTATTTGACAGTTTTGGCTTTAGTTACACTACTTGTTTTTATTTTAGTTTGCTTTTGTTCTATTTATCTTTTCTAAAATTTGCTTTAATCGGTTTCTTAAACAAAGCATAGCCTGAATTAAGTGATGCCTAAGCACAATCCTTATGGGATCGATATCTACTTCTTTACTACAAGTTACGACCCATATACTTACAGTTTTGAGTTTAAAACTAGTAGTTTGTTTTCCATTCAATAGTATCTTGCCCTCTACTAGCTGCATCTATCATGTTCCTTTCTATAGGTATTAGTCCTTCATAAAAATATTGAATAAGAAGATGTTCACTTATTTGATGATTTGTGCAACTATTAGACAACTTCTTAAAATGCTCCCAGTATTCATGAAGTGACTCCCCTCCATCTTGTCGAATATCATAAATCTCCTTACAGATGTTGGTTGCCCTAGATGCTAGAAAGTATTTCTCAAGGAAGACTTCCTACATTTGGTTCCAAGTGATGACCAAATATATGATATATCATAGAGCCACTCCTTAGCTACATCCTTTAAGGAAAAAGGAAAGGCTTTCAGCTTCAGCTAATCTACTGTGACACTAGTTAGCTTAATCCTTGAGCATATGATGTGGAACTCTTTTGTTTGGGTAAGTCATGTAGCCAGATCCCCATGAACTATTATACCTCAAACTTATAAAAATATGCAAAGCACAAATTAGACTAGGTCTAGTCAAGTCCATTATCAGGATAATTAATGCAAAGAAGACCAGAGTTAAAAGTATGAGCTACAAGCTCCTTTAAAGTTCACTGGTACTTCTCTATGGTGACTTCAATTTCCTCTGCTTCTTTAGTGAGTTTGTTGAGTTTGTTGCAAACTACCAAATAATAATACCTAACTAGACTTTACAAAGCAGTAGATGACAAGCTAGGGTCGAACCACAAGGAGTTAGAATATTAAAGCTATTCCAAATGTTACAAAGGAAAAGAAAACAAGAATCCCATAAAGATGATGAAAGCTAAATAAGTTAAGATGCAATAAACTTAAATAGAAAGATAAACACAAAGCAAATCTACAAATGGTTAATAACAATAGCAAAGAAGTGGGTTGAAGATATCTTTAAGATTTCGGGATAATCATTAATCATCGAATCTAATAAGAGGTTCTCTAGTTATGGTATTAGCCTATAAGCTCGGATAAGCTCTCAATCACTTAGTTCCTCTGAAGCAGGAAAAACTAACAGGCTTTAGAAATGCCCCTATTTCCACTATAATCTAGAATAAGCTCTCTAAGTTCAATGGCAAAGACAAATTAGGTACCAAGAAACAACTAACTTAATCCACCTATTAACAAGTTTAGAAGGTGTAACCTAAAGGCATAGAACCCTATATTAGTTGATTAAGTATCCTAACAAATATAACTAACCTATTGCTACTTCTAGGAATCAATATGGACTATTACGTGTCAAATGATCAACCCTAGCTTTTTGAATTAGGAAGTTACCTAAAGAGTGATCAAGCCTAGAAGTAATTATTTATTTTTTGCATTTAACCTAAATCTCAAACCAACTTAGACCTAAAAGCACCAAATTACAGATAAGTTTAACTTTAATCTCATAACTATCATCCCTTTATCCCTCCAATATCTCCAAAATCCTATGAAGACTAGCCACACATGTTCAAATTGATCCATATAATCATTAAATAAGCAAAACCTGTATCTAAATTAAGAAAATCAAAGTTGGAAAATATGAAATTAGAATTGAAACCACAGTTCAACACTTCATCTAAGGAAAATTTGAGCTAATTATAAACTAATTGCACCCTAATTAATAAAGAAAAAACTAATTAAACTAATTCAGAAATTACACTACTTTTATGGGTCCATTTAAGTCCCAGAAATTTAACAGCTTCCACATCTGTTCACCTTTTCTTCTCTACCTAATCTTATGCATCTACGATTACCATGAAATTTGGAATGCAAGTTCCTCACATGATTTTCTTACACCATTTAAAAGTTCAAATCAATTTTAACACTAAAATTTCTCATAATGCATCCCCAAAGTTACCTACACTAAATTTATAGTTCAACTGAGCTTGTCTTGTTCTTTTATTTGTTAACTCTTCATGGCTAGTTTTATGGCCTTGAAATTTGGTTTGGAACCTCATAGCATGGTGCTCTAGGTTTAAAATTGATTTCTCATCTCTTCTTATTCAAAATTTGCTCCAATCTACTCAAAACTTGACCCTTTCAACTTGTATTTATGCCTTGAAATCAAATCTCCATGTAAACTCAAAAGGAACACAAATCAAGCATTTAAACAACAAAATAGGGATGAAATGACATTGAAACACATATAGAAATTATATAAAATCCATCCTTATCATTAATTAACATTAAATTCAAGCCTCATGAATTTTATGCGTGTCCTTTAGCCTCGTCCTTATTCACTTCTTCCACCATATTTTTTTGAATGGTTTCTTGGAACTTAACTCTTTTTAACTCTCACTCATGCCTTGTAATATTTGAAAATTCCTCTTCACTTGGTTCATTAGACCTTTTAGTACTTCTTGTGTTTATGCACCTGCCTCATTAAACCTTCTAGTACTCCTTGTGTTCATGTACCTATAAATGCATAAAGAAAAATATCAAGAACCTTTAAATCAAAATCACCCAAACTAAAAAAGATTCTAAAATATCAATATCTAGCAACGGCGCCAAAAACTTATTAGTCTCCAAACTACCTACTAACTTGCTTTACACTAACACCACAAGTGCAGGCCCAACACTTCATAATGTTTTAGCCACCATCTCTCATGGTGCAACTCAATTTCCCTAGTGAAATAAATTAGGATTAACCTTGTAACCTCACAATATACAAAGTCTTTCCTAAGAAGTCAAACTAGTTGTGAAGCAATCCTATAGGCAGTACATTAATCTATTGAGATCTCTCTATAATAAACTAATAAACTTGTCATCTATTTGTCTATTAAACATCAACTCTTGTTGCACGTTTAACACAAGTTACCCAGCTCACTCTCTCAATTTATTGTAATGTTTAAGCTTGATAAATGACACAAATATTCATTATATTAAATCAACAAACAAAAGTTCACAAATACTTAAAACAACAAATCCTAAAAAAGGTTTAGCCACTAATAGTATAAATAAGTTTAGCTATATCCATGATTTCTGAAAAAAAGAACATAATAAGAAGAATAAAGTAAATAAACATAACACTTGCTATCTTCCTTTCTTCTCTGCAACTAGAAAATTTGGAAATCTGAATGATTTTGTAGCTTCTAATGATTAATCTTCTTTTCCTACTCTTTAAAACCTATTTTTTTCTCTTATTTCTTAAAGGCCAAGTTTTCATAAATATTTCTTCTTGCTTCCTTCTCTTCTTTTTCACTTAGGGTTTCATGCCCTTTTATCTATCTTGAAGTTGCCATTTTTCCATTTAATGTTAGCCACGCATGTTTCTTGAAGTCGAGTGCATGGCCAAAATCTTACCAAAATTGCTAGATGGAGTGTGCTGGGATGAAAGGAAACCCCCATGCCTATGGCCTGATGCCACAAGTGTGGGTGTGTTAGAGTGCCATGCCCGTGGCATCATGCCACATCTGTGGGGGTTGTTGATGATACACTATCCTCTTTTTCTATACCTTTGATAGCTTGTAGCTATGCTTCAACGCTTTTCTATAACTTCTCATAAACTCCTCCAATAGTCATAAAATTTGATATGTAGTTTTATAACATATTTTTCTAGCTCCTTACAAAATGTTATAACATTCAGAGTTACATAAGTGCACCTAATGCCTTCCTAAAGTTAGCTATACCAAATCAGGTGCTCAAGAAAGCTTGTTTTTATATTTCCTTTGTACACTTTTCATGGATGATCAAATAATCTTAGAATTTCGTGTGAAACTTCATAACATGATGCTGTGAGTCTCCAAATGATTCCACATCTCTTTTATATCCAAAATTATGGCAAAACGTTTACTACAGTCCTCCCCACACTTGTTAGAGTGCCACCCCCAAACTTCTGGCACCAAGCCACATGTGTGGGTAGTGTTCCTTGGAGTGCCACGCCTATGAAGCCAAGCCACAAGTGTGCGGGGTCTTTGTGCTATGAACTCCTCTACTCCATTTTTGCTTCCAATTCCATTCAACCTACACATTAAGTCAATATACCAAGAAAATTCAATTCTAACATAACATAAATTATTGGAATTGTAAAATACAAAATGCAATTAAGAATACTAAAAAGATCAATAATATAATCCTAATCACATAAAAAATAAGTAACTTACACGCTAAACATTTAGAATAATAGTAACTAAAATACAATTATCAATACTCGATCAGGAGATTCTTTAGATTCAAAACCTTCAGATTGTATCATATACATATCTTCCAAAAAATTCCCATAAGAAATGTTGTTTTGACATTCATTTACTAAATTTTATAATCATGATATAGAGATAAAAAAAACTTTGCGGACTTAAGCATTACTAATAGTGAAAAGGTTTCATCAAAATCAACTTCCTATTTTCATTTGTAAACTTTTTCTACCATCCTTGCTTCATATATATAAATACATTTGCATCCATATCAGTTTTTCTCTCAAAAATCTATTTACATCCAATAGGTACAATACCTTCAAGTGCATGTACCAAGGTCCATATTTAGTTAGTGTACATAGATTCCATTTCAGATTTTATGACTTCTTTCCATTTTAAGGAATTAATATTTGATATTGCTTCTTTAAAATTAGTAAGCTTATCATCTATAAGAGAAACATTATCACTCCCCTTTTATATGTTTATATCCCATCTAATAGGAGGAGCATGGATCTTGTTAGAGCATCGTAGACTATGTTTTTCTTAAACTTATGGTTAAACATTTATTGCATTAACTTGTGGTTCTTATTCCACTTCAATGTGATTTTTTGGTTTTAGAACTTCTCTAAATTTTATCTCACTTCCACTATTTTTCTTAAGAAAAAATTCTCTTTCTAGGAATATAGCATATTTTGAGACAAACACCTTTTTCTTAAGAGGATGATAAAATTGATATCTAGCACTATCTTTTGTATACTCCACAAACTTGAATTTATCTTATTTAGCTTCAAGTTTATCAGATTCAGAATTTGAGACAAACTTGAAGTTGAGACAAACACCTTTTTCAAGAACCCAATCAATAAGCAAAATAATGTTCATTTAAGGGTTAATAAATGGACAGCATCAAAACTAGTTTTTAGTAGCATGAATAACATTGCAATTAATTTTTAGTAACTAAACTAACTTTTCCTAAGCTTTTTTTTATTTAAATCCATGTAAAACACAATATGTGTTCACTAATGCATATGTTATGCATTTAAAGAACCAAGAAAAATAGTCAATGTTAAATTAATGAAATTCCATCTGGTCTAAAGCATTTCAGTTACAAACACTGAAATTTTTTTTCAATTAATACATAAGTAATGGCATGAATAATTAACCAAGAAGTTACAAGTTTTTAGGAAACATAGTTAGACATGTGTCTAAGAATTCAAGATGAATCAAAGCAAGTTAATTCTAGAAAACATGCAAATCATCAATCATTCTTTTTCCAGAAAACATATATCAACGATGAACATTTAACTAGAAAATTTCCATAAACTCAAAACGCAAAAGCATAGGAAATAAAACCATTTGTAAGTTTCCATAAGCCATTTCGAAATGCATGCATTATCTTTTATTTCATAAAGAAGTTAAAACAGCAGATAAACATAACTAAAACAAGTTTTTTCTTTAACAATTGTAGGAGTAAAAAGAGGAAATAAGACAAAAGTTGGAACAATTTCAAACATCAAACAGAAATTTGACAAGAAATAACTAGAATCTCTAGAGCACTTTCCAAAATATTTGATAATATAAACACTTGGAACATTTCCAGAACCCGTTTACACGAGATATATATGAATAGTCAAATTTTTCATAATGTTAGAAACTAGAAACACGTAAAAATATTCTGGAACACTTCTAGAATTTAAAGGCATCATATCAAAAATAATAAACACGTATGGAACACTTTTATAACGCAAAGAATAAAGCATCCCTGAGCATTTTCGAGACAAACAATAGAACAAACAAAAAGAATATTTCCAAAACAAATTTTTAGAAATGTTTAAAATATCAACAGGTAATGCAACTCTTGTATATTTCAAATCAATTAGAATCAAACTTATGGATCAAATAAACTAGTTAAAGATGGCTTTAATATCATATTAAGATCAAATCAATGAGCATAATGGAATAATGTTAAAATTTTCTCACGGATTAACTTTAACAAGATTTAATTTGAAACAAAACAAGGAAAATAACAAGTTCTTACTAATCTATTTTTTCTTTCCAAGTGAATCTTCTTCTATTAGAATTTGTCAACCACTTAGCTGTTCAAATTTCTGGCCTTTAAGATATGCACATATCTAACTTTAAAGAGAACTTAAATTCAATTTGAGAGAAAGAAGAGAATGGTGCTAGCTATTTCTTTTATGTTCTTCCTTTTATTTGAAATATCTAATTTTTCATAACTTTAAAATTTTTTAAAATTACAATTAAAGTCTAAATTTAATCATGATTACAAATCAATTCAAATAAGATCAAATATCACATATTGATCCTTAAAGTTTCTAAAATTTTTCAATTAAGTCTAACTTAATTAAAAAAATTTGTCGTTTCTTTTATAGAATTTTGTGTGTGTAACATATTAGACTCCTAGTATGTTAGCAATAATTATAAATTACAATTTTAACTCAAAATTGTAGGTAGATAAATGAAAACTCCTTTTAATTTTTTTTAAATATATAATTAAACAATTCATAACTATAGATTATTATTGACATCTAAAAATATGTCATGACCTCCTAAATATTAGAAATATCAAATTGACTTGACTTAACTTACCTATGCATGGTTATGATATGTAATTTAATTCTTTTATCATCTAGTGTTCTAATTGGAAATAAAGTATGGAATTAGTGTCTACACTAAATAATCTAATCATATTCATTCTTACTAATTAGAAAATGATTTGTAATTGATATTTAAAAAATAAATTTTATAAATTTTAATTCACTCTAGCTAAAGAATTCTCAAATCATTACTAATAATAAACAATTGAACATTCTTCCTAATTAATTTACAGTGACAAATCCTTTATTGATTCATTTAACTATCTCCATATAGTTCATACTATATCCAATTACTACCGAATTAAACTACTCCAAAGAATATATCATAATTAGCATCAAAATATAATAATTCCTATAAGAGATAACTTTGGTAATCTTAAGTATAAGGATCAATTATACAACTATTATAATCAGGTAATTTATAGACATACAAGTAAAATTCCATTTCAGATCCTCATAATCGGATAAGTTTAGTGAACTTATTCTCTAATAATCACCTACACGTTTTTTAAGTGTCTTTATACTTTAATCTATGAGATGACTTACTTTCTTCATAAGAAAGAAACATAATGTGTGCTAATCTAATTACTTCATCAATACCTTGTCTTGATGAAACTATGATTAGGAACATTTTAGGAATAATATAAAAATTCAATTTGAATCTCATAATTGCAATCTGGTTGTATTTTTTAATTGCATAGTAATTATTCCAGGGATTTTATCTTTATGATTAATATTTAAATATAATTAACAAACACACAAAGAAAACGATTACCTTTTTATTGTATAAATTTTACAGTGTCCTACATGTAAATTACAATCAACATATTAGCTAAAAGGAAATAAACTAACATGGTTATCTCTTATAATTTATCGCTTTCGTAATCCTATATGCCTTGTAATTAGAAGTAATTATTCCCATAATCGTAACTTTGTCATAAATACTTTTTTTTTCAAAAACTATTTTCCTCTCTTTGTTAATCTTCATTGAAAAAACTACTAATTATGTAATAATCTATGAACCATGAACATATGAATGAAACCAAAGAACATAGTTATCATGTTACCATAGGCAAGTATGTTATTTCTTCTACTTAAGCATATATATGTAAATATTACTACTATTAAGATTTTCAATCATGAAGAATTTGAGCATAAGATGTCATATCATCATCAAATAAATAAAATCATTCTAAATAAGAAAAGTGGATAGTGTTGACAGAGGATAAGTAGGTTGGAAAAGCAATATGGGTTAAAAGGGAAAAAACGAATATTGTAGTAAGTTTTAGAAAAAAAATATAATATGTTCTATCTAAGTTTCTAGTGTACTCTATACCTTAATTGACCTTTTGGTTCTATTAATTCATTGTATTTATTTTTCAAAAGATAATAACATTATGAAAATTTTAAAATAGAGAATTCAAATTTTATACAGGATTATTAAGAATTATGATATTTGCTATAGGAGAAAAGTACTTTTTAGACCATAACATTCTTACATGTGCTCATATTAGACTCTAGTATTTTAAAAAATTAAAAAAGAATCCTAAAATTTTAAAAATATTTGAAAAGAATCCTAAAATTTCAAAAATATTAAAAAAAAACCATAATCCTTTTACACCATTAATCCTCTTTTATATAGCACATAACAGTGACACGCGACATAATTTCATTAATTAAAAATAGATGATAGGCCCTACACTGCTATATTGTAGATTTGCCTTTTTTTTTAAATGACATTGTTTCTTATTAATATGGTTTCCTCTTATTAGCAAAAACAATGCCATTTTTTGTAAATCCCTTATTAACATTAAGACACCACTTAGGATTAAACTCTCATTCACTTTATGGTTTTTCTCTTAACCAAAGTGCATAGCCAATCTCTATTTTTGTAACTTCTAGCTTAAATCTTAGTTTATTGAACTTAAGTACTCAGTAGACAATGCAAGGCTAGAGTGAACAACCACCATTACCACTACGACCACTCATGTCTCACGCTATACTACTAAATCCACTAACAACATTAGGTAGTGAAACTAGACCTTATCATAGAATCATTAGATTTGGCACATAGATTATGATCAAGATTAAAACAAGAAGAACTAGTCTCACTAATGGCTCTAAGAAAAGTAGGTGAAATGTTATCAAATGGTAAAAATTGGTTATACTTGGCCTTTTAAGGAAGATTTAGCCTAGGAAGTGAAGTCCACCAAGATTAAAGCTCGTGGCTGGCACCCCTAAAAAAATTAAATTCATTGATTTATGATGATCTACTTGAATCTTTGGAGTCACTCGAGATCCATGAAGAGTGTTGAACCAAGGAAATTCCAATATTAGTTTTTACAATAACAAAACATAATTACTATTAACGATTTGAGCTTACATGGTGAAATTCAAAGATAGGTTATTTCAAGATGATTCCAATTGTAAAGCTTGAAGTTTGAAGGACTAAGATGAAGCTAAAGAAAGAACAAGAGATATGGAAGCTATAAGAACTTAGTTAGGGTGTCTTACTTACAATTGTAAGTTTCACTTATTGTCCAGTTGACCTAGAAGCTCAACATTTATCATGCATTGCATGTAGTCACTCATAAGTTGCATAAAGTTTTAATTTCATAGTAAAGCCTTTTTTTTAAGATAATTAAATCATGTTAATTTGTTATATGGCCTTAAATTGTGTCCCAAGACTTGTTTGGAGTCCTATATTATACTAGGATAATATCTGAAATTGGTTAGATTTGTTTAAAGTTGGTATAGGTCCTCCTCCAATGGCTACTTGCTTTCCTATTTAGAATTACTTGTTTCCTTATTTAGAATTAATTCAAGAAAAACCCTAAAGCAGCTAAGAAAAATAAAGTGCAGCCACAAAACACTTCCCAGCATCGTCCTAGACCTCTCAACTCTCTTAACTCACGTTTTCATGCTCTCAAAATAAGATTGATAGTCAAATCTTCTCCAATCTCTTCAAGCTGCCACCATTTACACTGTTTTTTATTTCTCAGCCCTATCATCTTTTGTCTTATTGTTTAAATTGTGAGAATTATATTGTATATTAAAATAAGTGTTTGTGAGTTTGTTTAACCATAGTTTCAATTTTTAAGTTTATTATTTTGATAGGCTAGAGCCTTATATCTCAACTGCATTGAAACAGGTTCTGTTTGTTCTAATTTGATTTGTATATTACTTCTCAATACATTTAAAAAATTCTATTTTTGTGATTTTGTGATTTTAGATTATCCTGAGGTTTGTAGAGGTTTTCTAATTTTATTTTCAAATTTAGGAAGGTTATTTCTTAGGTTTCAAGCCTTTTATTGCATGCTTGAGCATTAGGGGATTGTAGCTTATCTCCTCTTGAGCCTTCAACTATTTCTCAAGTGCTCGTATTTAGAAGCTTACTTTCCAAAGCTTTAATATGTTCTAAGAAAGGAGTTACACCCTCGTCCATTGCGGCTAAAGGTTTGATGATTTCCTTTAATCTAGCAATCCGCTCTATCAGGTTGCTTTCACCAGCCATCGCTACATAGTCTCTAATACTCCTTGTTACAAAGGTCTTCTAAGTCACCGAACTTTGTGCCTACCTTTGCATTGCAATCTCACTTAGGTTCGCTTAAGTAAGATTCAACCTTTCCACATGTAGATGTCGTCGAAGAAGTTCACTTGTCCTTGAATACCTCACGTACACACTCGTGTTTAAATGTATCACTCACACATGCAAAAACACATAAGTGTATAACAAAAGTAGAGATAAAGAAATAAAAAAGAGAGAATATATGACTGAAACTAATCTTGCGTTAACTACTCAAAGCCTTTATAAGAGAACTCCCCCAAAAGCTCTTAATTCTTTAAGTTGTCTCTCTTCCTGAATGAATGGAGAGTAAGGTTCTAACGAGTTATTTATAGATTCTCTTACTTAGAAAGCCAGTATAAGATAACTAAGAATCTCACAATTATAATTGAGCTTAATAACTATGTAACACCCCAAAACATACCCTAATTGGAATTAATATAGTTAAATGTGGATTAAATGGTTAAATTGTGATTAATTG
>JAOXYD010000002.1:15986390-16008997 GCA_028565735.1 Pinacopodium congolense | reverse complement strand
ACGACTACTATAACAATAAACATTAAGGGAGTTAGCAATTCCTGAAGTTAACCAACAACCTTTATGTATTGAATTTCATTATTTTGCAAAAGAGTTGGAAGTTCTTCATTAAGATTCGAACTTGTGATTTGGTGAAACACCTAAAGATAAGAGGATTATTAGTTATAAATGGAGCTTTAAGTAGAAAGACAGTATTCCAGGTGTTAAAGATGCTAGGTATAAGGTATGTTTGGTTGATAAGGGCTAATGTTAGGTACAAGGAATTGACTTTAATGATGTTTTCTTTCTTATTATTAAATATAGCTCTATACATATCTTGCTTACCCTAGTTTCTAAGCATGATTTAAAGTTAAAACAACTGGATGTTAAGACTGCCTTCTTGCATGGTAAGCTTGATTAGACAATTCACATGCAATAGTCGAAGGGTTTTACGATGGAAGGCGAGGAAGATCATGTTGGCTTATTGAAGAAATTAATGTATGGTTTGAAACAGTCTCCTTGACAATGATATAAGCGATTTGATTCATTTATGGTTAGGTCCGATATTATAGAAGCCAACATGATAGTTGTGTATATTTCAAAAATCTTAGTAATAACTTATACATATATTTGTTATTTTATATTGATGATATACTTATTACTATCAAGGGTATGTCTGAGATCAATAGGTTAAAAGAAGAGTTAAGTTGTGAATTTAAAATGAACGATTTGGGAGCAGCCAAGAAATTTCTTAGCATGGAGATTCAAAGGGACATAATTTGTAGGCAAACTTATATAAATCAAAAGAGTTTTGTTGAGAAAGTTTTGAAGTGTTTTGGAATGAAGAATGTTAAGCTTGTAAGTACTCCATTTGCTCTTCATTTTAGGCTTTTAGCAATTATTTCACCACAATCTCAAAAAGATATTAAATATATACCACATGTTCCTTACTTTAATATTGTTGGTAGTATTATGTATGCTATGGTTTGTACCATTCCAAATATTGCACATATAGTCAATGTAGTTAGTTAATTTAGGTAAAAGAAAACATTGATAGGTTATGAAATAGATTTTTGAGATTTTTGATAGGTGATCTTGATAAAAGAAGATCCATCATTAGTTATGTGTTTGCCCTTGGTGATTGTGCTGTTAATTGAAAAGCTTCTTTACAGTCTGCAATGGCATTATCCACTATAGAAGTTGAGTACACGTTAATGGTTGAAGCTATAAAGGAAGCTAATTTGCTATAAAGTCTATTTGGTGAACTCAGTTCAAATTTATAGGTGACTATTGTTTATTGTGATAACCAGAGTGCTATTCACTCGATAAAGGATTAGCTGTTTTATTAAAATATAAAACATATTAATGTAAAGTACCATTTTGTTCGAGATGTTATCTCTGAAGACAATATCAAAATTAAGAAGATCGGAACTACAGATAGCACAGCTAATATGATGAATAAACCTCTTTTTGTAAGCAAGCTGATGCATTATTTGGACTTGATTGACATTTTTTATTGTTAAGATTTCCCTTAAGGGCCTTTTAGAGAAAGTGGAGTGAAGTTAGTTTTTAGTGATAGTTTAAGCCAAGGTGAAGATTTATTACTTGGCTCTGTTGCCACTATGTTTAGATACCAAGCATTATACTTGATCATTAATTTTCTCGGTCACTAAGAATTATTTAAACTATTAGGATATACTTAGCCAACAAGTAGTAGATTTGGCCATTTGATATCCCGTGGTGCCTAAGTTATGTAGGATACAAATAAAGATTTTTGGATCCCCTTTCTATTAAGTGAAAAAACTTCCAATTATTACGAGCCATACTTTGTGAGAGAATTACCTTATTTCTTCCTTCTATTTTGTTAGTGTTTCTCTTCTTCTTTTTTTTTTTTTGTAATTTTATGAGAGGTGAATACATTAAGTGTATTTGAATATAAGGTTTTGAGATATCATTCTCTCTTATTATTATATCATTCTAATTATTAGTGGTTTTTTTTTCTTCCCTTTGCTCGTGGAAGTAGGTTAATGCCGAATCATGTAAATTTGTATGTTCTCTTCTTGTCTTATTCATTTATTTTATGTGTCAGACTTATTTTGCCCATATAAATTTTTTTGACTGTATTTACCCCTAAAAGGTTTACATCATTTGCAATGAAGAACTAAAGTGGGGTTATTTGAGTTGTTCGTGATGTATGGTTCGCATGGTGCTGTGGGTTATTTGCTAATGCATATTTGTAGTTATATATGTTGTAATGCAAAACGATAGTCGTTTTGTGGCTAGTTTGATATTGGGAATAAATTAAACAAATAACATCATTTTAAGATTAGGAGGAGAATTTGTTCTTCACCATGCTAGCAGTACGTCATCCACCCATCTAGCACTTATATCATTTTTTTTTCATATTATCAATCACGTCATCTATTACATCATTATTTTGTTAATGAAATGGAAAAATTAAAGATAAAAGTACTGTAAAAGTTCGTTAAAAGTTTAAAATGAGTCTGGTGACATATTCAAAGTATATGAGATAAATAAAATTTTGCCAAATTATAAGAAGATAGAGTGTACTTTACTCTATTATCTATTCAAAAACCCCCCACGTAGTAGGAGTAAGTAAAATGATGAAAAATTTAATCAATATTTTTAATTATGTGAAATTTTTTAAAATGGAAATGTGAACTTCACCAAACTCATGCAATTCTGGTACGAACATGGTAAAACACGAGGTAACGTAGTATGTGGGAAGAGATGCTGCATTGTACAATATTGGACTTCCAACCAATATGGAGTCAACCCCATGAAACTAACCGCAGATTTTAATAACAAAAGTCAGAAATTTTGTTAACAACGCGCATTTGATTTGAGTTGAAGCATCAGAATTTCTGTTAACAACGCGCATGAGACTTGCTTGAGTTGAAGCATGAGTAAACATTTTCCATTTTCTTGAATAGCCAGGTACACAATTTAAATGTCAATTATCTTAGTCTATTTCGTTATATCTAATATCACTTTACCCTAATATCATTAAAACAATACTTATTATATCTCGAATAAAATGTAAAAATGGCATTTTATTTAAATATTTTATAAATAATGAGATACTAATCATATATTTAATCAATATTTAAATTATTTTAAAAATTGTATCAATATCTAACGAGTTTATATTAACCAATTGTAATGTTATACATGTTAAATTAAGGATATAATTATTAAAAGTTGACAAATATGTAACTTCATTAGAATTTAAAGTATTATTTATGTTGTTTTTAAAAAATATAAAAATATAATATAATATCATAAATAACGACAATATTTTATTTACAATTTTTATAAATGCTAAGATGGATGTGGAACACTGAGCATAGAAATATATCAGTGAGCAGGGGTAGAGTCAGGTCCCTTTCTCACTAACACCTTGTTTAGTTTCATTATTATTTTTGTTTTTATTTATTATTTTTTAAAATATAAAAATAAGAAAAAATAATACATAAATAAAAAATAATATTCTAATACAATACAAAAACTGTAAAAGTAACACAAAAATTAAAAAAAAATTTAATATAAAAATATAAAAATTATAATAAAAAATTATAACCCACTATTTAATTAAACATGCCGTAAAATCTTAATCCAATTTTAAGATCAGGCAATTGTTAGTTTATAGTATATTCTGTAGTTAGAACCATACCTAAAAAGTCGACCTTTTGGCAGTCTCAAACTCTTCAATGATGTTTTTCCTTTTTGTTTCTCGATTTATTGTGTTGGTGTATCCAAGTAATTATCGTGGACTCAATGCATCTTTGGCTCATTTGGCACATTTTACTCCATGCAACAAGCTATTGGAATTAAGTGAAGAGGTAGACAATGGGATAGAGGGCCATTCATATTTCAAATGCAAATCAACGTGTTAAAAACTCATAACTCAATTATTTTCCAGTCACTCGATTTCTATGATTTACCAGCAGGAGAAATTCATATCATGTTTTTAAAAATTTTGATATAAAAAACAAATTTATTTGCTATTGTCATGAATAAACTACTTCGAGTTCGAAGCAATAACATTTGGATTTGGATTTTGGATTTTTACAAGCAAGAAAGAAAAAGAAAAAGAAAAAGGAGAGAAAAAGAAAGAGGTTCCAACTCGCAAGGAGACATTATTGTCATCACCAAAAAATATGGCTCCTCACTGTACGATTCCGTCCATGGTGGCAATTATCACGTGCGGCAATCCTCATCCTTACCTTCTCAAACTTGGAATAATCACAGGGTATCGTGATCCCACCCGGATGATTATAACCGTACACCCGCTCCGATTCCTTTAACAATTCACCGAAGAACGGATGATTAAAGTAGATCACCGGAACCAATACCCGCCGAGTGTCACCATTAGAATCCGCCACGTAAACCGCCAAGTGTCCCTTTGGGGTCACCCCTGATTCTTCCCGACCCAATTGGACGTATGGAGGACCCGACCGGTAAAGGCACAGCATCTTGGCTCCACGTAGCAGCCACCGAGATAAAGTTGAGAGACTGTATATGGGATTGAGAAAAGACATGGACTTTCTTCTGGGTCGGTTCATCCGATGGATCACTGCCGCAAGCCTGCGTCGACAAAGCCTAAAACCTCTGAACCTTTTCATAATGATTTAGCAAATGAGTATCGTCGAAATCAAATTTTAAGAAAATGGTTTCTGTTGTTTTTATCTCTAAGAGCTAGTTCTATCACTGGCGATAAGTTGGAGATGGTCTGGCAGAAGTGTGCTTCTCACTTTGTGAGCGGCTATATATACATGTGAAAACGTGTATACGTGGGCGTACGGACAACTGGACAGTGTGCATGTGTGGTCTCAGATATGGTCGGCAGTCAGCGCCGGGCACCATATTTCTACAGGAAGAGAAAGAATTTGGATTTCGTACATTTGTTAGGGTTTAAACAAAGACATCATTTTAATAATATTACAGAGGGGGAAAAAATAGTGTTTCGATTAAAGAAATATGGGGTTTCGCCATTGGGGTGGCAGGGCTGAGAAAATAAAGGGCGCGGATGGACTCTCAGGGAACCTGATTCAGCTGAATGGACGCTCTGCTGTTACGGCTTTAGCGTGTCCCCAGGGGTCAATGGGTTATGGTGCCAATTACCGTCTGGGGCTCTTAAAATGCATAAATAAATTAGTGTAACTAGACATTGCCTGCTCGGACATGTCTACAAAGTACCTGCACGTGTTTTTGCACAAGTTGCGGGTCAGAGCTTGGTACTTGTATTGTGTTCATACCAAAGAAAAATGATTGGTGGCCTGCGTTTCAATGGTATTCAATGACTATAATTGTTGGAGGTTTTCTGGCAGAGAAAATGGTTAGGGCTCCTAGCTTACCTCCTTTGAAAAAAGGCAGTTGGAGCCCAGAAGAAGACCGGAAATTAATAGGTTATATTGAAAGATATGGAATCTGGAATTGGACTGAGATGCCAAAAGCTGCTGGTAAGGCATGATAAGCAACAAAAAGAAATTTTAAAGTATATATGTGATATATATCTTCCTATTATTTGACTAGCTGTTCTGTCCATTCAGGTTTAGCAAGATCAGGGAAGAGTTGTAGACTGCGTTGGGTCAATTACCTCAATCCAGATCTGAAGCGAGGAAAGTTCAGCAGAGAAGAAATGGAAACAATACTCAAGCTGCATGAGACGATGGGGAACAGGTTGATTTCATGGGCTTTGAAGGTTTAGGTTTATATATCTTACTTTTACTAGCGCAGTTTATTTTCATTTTTTAATTTTTTTAATTTTAATAATTAAAAAATGATTAAATCTAAAATTTTTTTACGGAGTTCTCCTATTAATAATAATAGATAAGTTATAATTAAAAAGTAGTGCAATAATTATAATTAAATTCTCTTTTATAATAAATTCTTCGTTTAAAAATAACTTCAAATGCTAATGAATTTAGGAAAGGAAAATTTTTATATGAAACATTTCAATTATTAAGATATTTGCTATTTGATTATGATGCTTTAAGGCTTTCTTAACTTCTTTCCTTTTCCTAGGGTTTCTGATTCATTCCACAAATCAAATCAGCTTATAATAGGGTGATCATGCAGATGCTTATATGCATGGCTCTATCAAAAATTGTTCTGCCTTTTTTTATATCAATTTTCTTTTAACCGCTGTTTCAAGAAGGTGAAATACGCAATAAACTGTAATTTTAGCATGAATTGTTTTTTTTCTATGGAAAGTTATTATTGGCTTATTTCTCTTAATGATAATGAAATCCTTTTCATTATTGCATTGAACTAATCTTTAACGAGGACACAAATTTAGAGCAGAGCTAGCAAAACAATATTGAAAAAGAAAACAAATAACAAACTTGCAACTGCGTTCACCAATTCGAAGCATCATATTTTCAGATGAAAGGAAGCACCCTCATCATAAAATGTATTCAATGGTCAATAAGCTCCTTGATATTATATTCTTAAAACATTGCAATATCATAAAAAGTCGAAATACAATTGTTATAGCGATTAATTTTTTGAAATAATATTTTCTTAAAAAGAAATATAAAAATATCAAATTAGTAATGAAGGGGTAAGGGAAAGAGTGTCTAAACTTTTCAATTTGTCTTGCTTCTTAAGATTTTAAATTTTAGATTACAACTACAAAGTTATAGTTGTAATCAATTAAGAATATGCCTTTATTAATCGTAATTGTCCTAGTAATTTGTTAAACTAACATCACTCTAAATCTATAAATTCAAGATCTGTTGCATTGTATAGTATCATTTAAATTAGAATAAATGATTTATAGTAGTGCTCCTCATTCAACACTAAAAAGGAAATTTGTAGAACAAAATTAACTTCTTTTATGAATTTCGTGCTAGGTTTTCAAAGTGAAAAGTTTGCAATTTTTATATCCTGATTCATGTGCTAACTATATTTAATATTTATGCTTGACTATGTGGGAAGATGAAGTGCTACTGCCGTTAGCTTTTGATTAGCTCTAGATTAGAAACATGTATGATAGCTTTGACTCAAAGTTGCTCTTCAATTAGTATTTTGAGGTTGAAAATAACGTCTGTATTTGCCATGTGTTAAATATGCCTCTAAACTGCTGCTCATATTGCAACTTCTTTCAGCCTTCTAAGGAAGGACCAATACTTTAAAATCGTGGTAAATAATCAGCCACGGAAGCTAGCCTAAACAATACTATAAGACAGTGACGTCAGTATATATTTGTTTGCTTGCACCTGTTCCCCACAGCAACACTTGCCGTTAGTATAACATAGTACAAGACCAATCACTTCTGCTTCACTTTAATATACTGAAATTCCGTTAATAATGAGTAGCATTTCTCTCTTTTTAGCTGGTCAAAAATTGCAAAGAAGTTGCCAGGAAGAACAGATAATGACATAAAAAATTTCTGGAACACCCACGTGAAGAAATGGCTGAAGCGAAATATGGTACAAGCAGCGGAATTGAAGAGGAAGGAAGCATCCGTGGTGGAGCCTAAAGCGGAGAATTTAACTCAAAACGACCTCCCAGTTCCTCGGGCTACAAAACTATCAAATTGGGATGGCGCCAACGATGAGGTTACCACGTCATCACCAAACCTCCTCAGAGACTATATCTTTTCAAATAGTGATTTTGTTGAACCTGATGACTATACTCCCACCGCAGACAAGAATGGCTGCTTCTTTGGATCATTCGGGGAGTTTCATCAATTTCAGACAGTTTCAATGGACAGTCTCAATATGGTGGAGGATAGCGACACCATGTACATAAATCAACTATGGCTTCAAGATCCTGTTGCTATGTTCCGAGATGAAGGGATGACATATACAGATAATCTGTGGCGCCTTTGCTGATTTCACAATCCACTGCCCTTTCTACCTCCTAGATAGTTGTTGTGAAGAATATTGCTTGATAAAATGGAAAATTAGTACTGTATGGTCAAACATGTTTCGCCCGGACAGTGATTCAATAACACGTTTGGTATCACTTATCGTTTTTATTTTTTATTTTTATTTTTATGTATGTGTATTAGTTTATATGATATTATTATTGATTTTTGTGTTATTTTATGAGTTTCTGTATTATATTAATATGTTGTCTTTTTCGACTTCCGTACTATTTTTATTAGTTTCTATATTTTTAAAAACAAGAAACCAAAATGAAAAAGGGAAACAATACCAATCAAGGCCTAACTATTTGGTTTCTTGTTGGTCCGTGCTCTGATGGAAACAGTGGAGTATATTACGTTTTACTCTTTGGAGCTACAAGTTTGCATTTTTTTTAAATTTTCTATCTACAAGCGATGCTAAGTATATTTTTGCAAACAAAAACAAGAAAAAGAAAAAAGAGAGAGATAAAGCATTAAATTAGGGAATCCATAAAGCGTGATTTCACTAAGCAAACTATACGGAAAAATAACAAGTTAAAAGGCATAATATGTCCATTATATTTTGATTTCTTATGTTGAGCCACTCCAATATTTTGTTATGGTATCATCAAATAATTTCTCCAAATCAGTAACTTTTCCTTGATTGTAGTTTCTAGTGATTAAAATTCCAATTGTGCTTTTACCGATTGGAAGTTTTTTAATGAATGCTGAGATATTCTGTTCACCAAAATGAAATTTCAAATACATACCCCCTTGTAGCCAATTGAGAGTAAAAAATTTTAGAAATTTTATATTCCTATAGAAATGTCTAAAATTAATTAAATTTTAGTTATTATTGACTAAAATTGATGTTAATTGGATGTAATGATCATGAATGAGGATGCTAGGATTAGAATTTGGTATGTTTGAATTATGGATTAAATTGGTTATGGATTTTACAGTATGAATGTGGACTCGGTTGGGTATAATGATGTAGTTCAAACGTCAAATTCGAATTGTGGGTGATGATGATAGAAGTATGTTTTGCATTGTAAGAATGATCCTTTTTAGGAAGGGGAATTACAAGAGAAATTATGTTAGATTTTTGATAAATTTCTCCTAAAATGTGATATTAAAATTTTAAGTAAAATATAAAGTTTCTTAAAATGAATTACAAGTTGGGTTGTGATCTTATTTTTTAAGCAATTTGAGATTGGTTTAGGCTTATTTCCTAATAATTCATTTTATTTTCTTTCTATAAATCAATCAAGAGTAGGACGCTTCAGTTCAAGGCATCATGTTCAAAATGAATGAAAGCATGCTAACTATGAGTTAATATTCATGGTTATAAATATGCATTAGAAATTTATTCTCGTATTCATCATTAAAATCTTATCTGTATCATATACACACATGATATTCATTCTTATGGATTGGCAAATGTATATTTATTTATGTTTTACTATGTTATGCATGATATATGTAATAAGATGAGCTAACCGGTAGGCATCACTAAGCTGTGCTTATAGTGAGTCAGTCAGTTAGTCGGTATAAGATTTGGTTTATGGATTAATGATTGATGGATTTGTTAATTGGGATATGACTCGATTGCGGTGCCTCAATAGAATTTTCTCTCGGACGCCAACCTATATACAGCACATGATATGGTGACGTAATTGCGGTAATTTGGTCGAGTTTGCTCTCTAACGGAAACCATGTTGTAGTGAGATTATGACGATTTAATTGATGTTGCTCTCAGACAGTAATTCATTATATTTAGATCCAGTGATCCATGTGGAACAAGATAATTTCTATTACTAGAATCTATGAGTAGGGGCATTTCACAGGATCCTTCCTCATTCATCCACAATTATTTGTAATTGTGGTGATTATTTGACATAATATTAATAGGAGAAATGAATGCATATATGTTCATGAAAAATAATTATATTATGTTTTTGCATTTGTGGATGGGATATATTATTTACCATTTGGAATCCTTATGTGCATAATATGATCATGATATTAATTCAATCAGTGAAGTGTGACTCCCCTCGGCTATTTTTAGGATCCTTCTGTTTAGAACTATAGTAATAGTGTCCTCCGCCAATCTTCTTCTTTCCTAGTGATTTGAAGCATGTTTTGGTATTTTGGTGATCTTTGGCTCTAAAGTTGCAATAGTCTTATATTTATTAGATTCTCTTGTATTATTATTAAATACCACATTATTGTAGCATAATTATGGATTGGACATCTTTGGGCTATTTGATTGCTATGAGTATAGATTTAACTATTTTTGGAAATCTTATCTTTGTTGATGATATTGGGATTTGATGATAGTTTAATCTTATCAAGGGTTCAGTAGGCCTTGATTTTACTATTTCTTTAGTGCTGGTTACATTACAATGATGGGAGCGTGACAAAGTTGATGCAAGAGACTTATGTTTAAATTTGAGTTGATGGGTTGATCATATTTGAGTTAAATTTTTCTTTGATCTATCGTGGCATTAAGATTATATTTGTCTTAAATTGATGTCTTTACTTTTGATCTTTTGTAATAACATTAGGACTTTTATTGTGTTTAAAACCTTGTCTTTATTCCTTATCATTATGAGGAGGAGTGGAACTTCAATACGAACTATTATAGTTGAAAGGCCAGCCAATAGAAAATTTTTTCATAATGAGGTTGTGACCCCATCGCCACTCAGGCAAGTTAATTTTCAAGCTTAAGGAGGGCCAATAGTGTAGGGTATGAATGTTGCTACTTTAGCAGTTGGTATTACAAGATTACAAAATACTATAGCTGTTTTGAACCATACTATCCCTTTAATGCAGTAGATGGCTCAAAATAAAGCTTAAGGTATAACATATGCAAAAATTATCTTACATTGCATTGGGATTAGTAGGATTAATTTTGATGGTACACGGGACGCTATGGACTTTCTTAGTGGTATAGAATCTCAGACTAGGATGATGTATACACATTTGCAAGGGATTCACATTGTTGAGTTATTAGTTCAAAAGGTTGCACTGAATTGGTTTATTCAAATTATTCAACTAATTATAAGTACCTTATCTTAGGAGGAGTTTAAATATAAATTCATGAGATGATTTTGTCCGCTACCACAATGAGATGATTTAGGTTCAAATTGTTACACCTTAGGAGAGGTGATAGGATAGTTGAGGTGCATACTATAGAGTTTTATTGACTAATAAGGTATGTAGACGATAGGGTTGACCAGAGATAGATAGTGGAACTTTACATTACTAGTTTGGGTCCTATATATGTATGGCTTCGTTTAAAGGATCAGACCTTAGAAGGTACCATAAACGAGACTAGGGAGATGAAGAGGAGGCATATGAACTATTACTAATCTTAATCAAACTAGTGATACTAAGGTAGAAAAATTATAGTTTTCAATCATTGGTGTTTTGAATAGGTTTGAGTGGAGAGTAGTATAGACAGTCTCGACAATTTTATAATTCATAAGGGAAAAAGAATAATAGGCACAGTTGCAAGGGTTTAGGAAGATCATTTAGTTTTAAACCTAGATAACTAATAATAGTAGTGGGAAGAGTCCTAGATTGCTAGTTCTCGCTCTGGAAATACTACTTATCATATTTGTGGTAGAATTCATCAGGAACCTTGTCATATTCCTCAAAGCGCTTGCTTCCGATGTGGAAAGATTGGGAATTCCACCAGAGAGAGTCCTAATTATAGGTTTTAGAGACAATTTTCTCAAGGTTCCTCTACTAGTGTGGTACAATTAATAGTACCTTAATTATGTATTTTTTAGGCCTGACTTCATAATGATTATTTTATGTTTGAGAGGTAATTCTATGTGATTTGTGTATATATGAGTAATTCTTGAATAAGATATTGCTTATATTGTTGTGGATAATTATTCATGTTGTGTAAGATTCTAGTTAACATTTTAATGCACTTTTGGATCATAACATATAGGGAATCAACTTAAGAAGTTAAACCATGAAATTATGAAGTTCCAAACCAAATATCAAGGCCACAGGACATGCCTTGAATAGTACATTAAGAAAAGAGTAAAAGAAGCTCAAATAAGTAACAACGTAAATATAAGTGATTTTAGTGAGAAATTATATGCATTTTTAGAGTTCGAATTGATGTAGAATCAATTTAGGGTGTAAGAACATCATGTTATTGATTTGAATACAAAATTTCATTACCAAAGGATGACCAGAGAAGAAATTATATTAAAAAGAGCGAGAAGAGCATAAACTTAGAAAAGTTGTCAAAGGTGAAGAAGATGAAAAATTTGGGGATACAAGTCACGATTGTAACAAAAGAAAATTGGACTCATAGGTCATGACATGACTAGTCACAAATTGTGACTTACTTTAGATTCAAGCAACCTTGATTTTATGTTTTTGATGAGATATAGGTGCTTGGACAAATAAAAGGGCTGGAAATTTTTGGGGCTACCACGAATCTTTTTGGAACTTAGTTAAAGAGGCAACAAATAGATTTTAGTGATTCCAAGGGAGAGAAACCAACATCAAGTTCTTCAAAAGAAACTCAACTTTCCAAATTTCTAGCATCAAGGATAGAAGAGAAGATTGTCAAGCTTCATTTAGTTTTATTCTTTTTATTATTTTCTATATGTTTGTATGGAAAGTATGATTGTCGGGGAAATCATTGACATTATGTGTGGTTAAACTTTCTTTGTAGGAATTACTCTTAAACTATTTTTTTGAACTCTATCTTATGATTGAATGAATGCATAATTGTGTTGTTTTTTGTGCTTACTCCTTGGAATAGATTAAGGGATTAAGCTAAGAAATTTGTTTTGGATTATACAATGAGAGTTCATACTCTATAGACTCATAAACAGTAGGTCACTAATTAGTTGAAGAGAGTTTTTAATTAATTAATTAATTAATTAATTATCTATAGAATTGTTTTGTAACTAGTTAGATATTTAGGAAGGGTTTTCATAGATTGAGAGATTACAAAGTAATTCCTATTTTATTCAATTATAGAAATTTGGTTACACCTTGAGAGAGGGAGACTAAAATACTAAAATATCTTGGGTTAATCATTATTGAATCAATAAGGTAAGAGAGATACAAAAAAGAGGATATAAGTGATTCCTAATTTTAATTATTGATTTCTCAAAGTTTTTACATTCTTGTTTATTTATTTATTAGATTGTACTATTTTAGTTTACTTTCAGTTATTGTTATTTGATTTGCACCTTAAACAAGACGTAGCTCAAATTATTAGGTAACACATCCTAATCCTTGTGGGATGATATCTATTATGCTATAATTCTATAGCTCGTGTACTTGCAGTATAGCATAAAACCAGTTAGTATTTATGATAAACAAGTTTTTAGCATCGTTACCAAGGATCAAAAAATTTAGCATCTTGTTCAATTTGAGTGATTATGATTTAAGGAATTAATACTTCTTCTTATGTAATTACAAGTGCATGAATATAAGGAACACAAGAAGATCAAGCAAGCTAATCGACGTAGAAATTTAGTTATTAAAAGGCAAAAGAGGTACATAAGAAAAGTGAAGCACAAAGGAGTCATAAAAGGAACCATGGAAAAATAAAGAGAACAAGGACAAGACCAATGGAAACTTATGGACTTTATGAAGCCAAATTTTAATGCTAATCAACAAGGGATGTCTAATAACTTTGAAATCAAGCTAACTTTATGGAACATAATTTAAACGAACATGCTTTAAACAAGCATGTAATTCTATGGTTTGATGAATGAAGATCCTAATGCACATTTATCCAATATTCAAGAGATTTGTGACACATTTTAGTATAATAGATTATCGAAAGATGCTATAAAGATGATACTATTCCCATTCACTCTAAAGGATTGAGTTAAGGCATGGTTGAACTCACTAAGTTTAGAAAATATTACAACATGGGAGCAACTTGTTCAAGCATTCTTAACCATTTATTTCCCATTGAAAAATACCACAAGAATCATTAAGGAGATCAAAAAATTTTAACAAAGTGATGGGAAGTCATTGTCTAAAGTATGGAAGAGGTTCAGGGAGTTACAAAAGAGTTACCCATACCACAACCTATTAAAGGAATTTCTCTTGCAAACATTCTACAATGGAGTAAATCAACATACAAGATGAACCATCGACACAACAGTTGAAGGTTTCTTGATGAGAAAAATAATTGATGTTACTCATGACCTATTGGAAGAGATGGAAAACAATAGTTGTTCATGGATAAAGGAGATGGGTAAGTACCAAAATTTTAAAGAGAAAAAGGGGACGATACCCATAGATTTGGTAATAACCCTATAAGCATAAATATTAGCCCTCACCAAGCAATTAAGCAACTTGCAAGGCATCTCTTCCACCTCAGTTAAAGCTGTGCAATATAGATGTGAGTTGTGTGGGTAAAAAAACCATGACACAACTAATTGTTTCTTATTAGGAAGCAGTAACACGAAGCAAGTAAATTAAATAGGAGCTCAATAATAAGGAGGTAGTGATATGAGAATTCAAGGATCTCCAAGATTTTAACAAGATAGAATTGGATCATTGGAAACAAAGATGGACAAGTTAATAGATGTACTCAATTCCAAGTTTACAAGTCAAAAAATGAGAGCCAGTAGAGGTTGGAAGTAAAGTTTGATTAGATTGCAATGAATCATGCCTCTTCCATCAATAATTTAGAGGTTCAAATTAGGCAGGTAGCTAATGTAAGTCCCCCAAGCAATACATAATCAAATCTAAGAGAGCAGTTGAAGGCTATCAAAGTTGTATTATGTTTTGTTATCTCAAACATCTTTGACAGATTTTGCATGATGATTCATATGAAACTACTTAAATGCTTGATATTATGTATAAGGGTTGCTTTTTTACTAACAATGTAATTATTTAAGATAACAAAGTTTTTTTCATGAAGGAATTGTGATTTGTGTGTTAAATCAAATGCATTGATTTATTTTTTCCCTCAATTAAGTTTTAACTCTTTATTAGTGCTATTTTGAATGGATATTTAAGTCATTTCTTAAAGTCAAGCAACAGTTCAAGTGAGGAAGTATTTGGTAACACCTTAATTATTCATTTTTAGGGATGATTTCATAATGATTATTGTAGGCTTGAGAAGTAATTCCATGTAATTTGGGTGCACATTTAAGTAATTCTTGAATAAGATGTTCCTTATATTATTGTGGATGATTGTTCATGTTGTGTAGTTTAATGCACTTTTGGACTTATGATAGATAGAAAATCAATTTGAAGAGTTAGAGTATCAAGCAATGAAGTCTCACACCAAATGTTAAGGCCATAAGACATGCCTTAAATAATGCATTAAAGAAGAGCAAAACAAGTAAGAAGTTGAAATAAGTGACAGCTCATTGGTAGGTTACTTGGTGTGCAATTAGATGCATTATAGAGTTAGAATTAATATGGAATCAATGTCAAGTGTAAGAAAATCATGTTATTAAGTTCTACACAAAAGTTCATGGCCAAAGGATGAGTAGAGAAGAAGTTATATCAAAAATATTGAGAAGAGCATAAATCTAGAAAAGCCATTAAAAGAGAAGAAGATGAACAATTTGGGGATGCAAGTCACAATTGTGGCTTGAAGATGAATAATTTGAGGATGCAAGTCACGATTGTGACTTACTCCAAATGCAAGCAATGTGTATTTTACGAATTTTTTTGATAAGTTAGAGGTGTTTTAGACAAATATAAAGGTTGTAAACTTTGGAAGCCGCCATAAATCATTAAGGAACTTATCCAAAAAGGCAACAAACAGGTTTTGATGATTCCAAGGGAGAGGAATCAAGATCAAACATCAAGTTCTTCAAGAACAACTCAACTTTCCATATTTCTAGCATTAAGGATGGAAGAGAAGACTGTCAATTTTTGTTTAGTTTTATTGTTTCTTCTTCTTTTTTTTTACCTTTTTGTATGGAAAGTATGATTATTGGGAAACTCACTAACATTATATGTAGTTAAGCTTTTCTTTTTTCAGGAATTACTCCTGAAATATTTTGTTAAACTCTATTTTATTAATTTAATGAATACATATTTGTGATGTTTATTGTGCTTACTCCTTGCAATAGATTAAGAGATTGAGTTAGTTGTTAAACTAAGGGAGGTTCCACTTTATTTTAATGATGAAAAAACAACTCTATTACTAATGTTATGTTTAAGTGTATTGAAAGATAGGTGTTTGAAAGAAGTTTGAGTATATTCGGTAAAGGAGTCTCAGAGCTTAATTTGAACTTATGAAGATTATATATGAAGACTCATACCATTTGAAAAAGCTAATTAGTTCTTAATATATGTTTTCTACGTAATTTTTTATTGTAAGTTTTGTTCAATTCACTTTTAGATAATTAAGGGGCTCATTCATGCATACTTGCATTCATAGCTTAGAAAATGTATATAAGAGCATAATTAAGAAGACTTATATAGTTTGGTATGTGTGCATATGAAAAATCCTCTTAATATGTGTTTTGGTTAAATAAGATTGCATGAATTAATAAGGCTAGTTAATTAGTATGAATATGATAAATTAAGTGTTTGTTTATATGTTGAGGTTTAGTTATCATGATTGAATTTGTTGTTTAGTTGGGGCAGTCCACCAAATGAGTCTCAATCGACCAGATTGGGTGTATCGACCAATTGAATGCCTAAGATTGGTTGACCAATCGACTGAAGCTCATCCATCGATCAACCGAATGATAAAATTGCAGAGCAAAAAATCAAGAACAATCATATTTTACTATGGCAATAAGTTTTTAATGAAGATAAACGTTGAAGATTTCTTGCCTAATGACTAATAGATCATGTTAAATGTATAAATAGACATGTTAGTAGGTGAAATGATAGAACATCGATATACTAAGTATTATTCAATTCTCGTTGAAATTTTTAATGTCTTTGTTTGCTTTTTGTGAAAAGTTGTGAGGCTAGTGTGTGCATTCATCATTTTTATAAGAGCCTCTTTTGTATATCAAAGTGAATTTTGAATAAAATATCTTTTAGTATTGTCTTTGATGAGGTTATTCTTAATCCTTAGATAAAGAACAAGAGAAGGTTATCCTTGAGCTATAAAAAGGAGATTATAACTCTGAAGTTGTAACTCTTGACTACTTGAATAAAATTATCTAAATAAGTTGTGTTGGGAACTAGACATAGGGGCAAGTGAACCGCTCTGAACTAGTATAAATTAAAGGTGTATTTCTTCTATTTATTCTTTTAATTTTATGCATTTACTTTATTTTGGTTATTCACTCTAAATATTATTCTTCCACAATTTAGATAAAATGTTTATGTTTTACAAAAGAAATAATTATCACCTAATTCACACCCTCTTAAGCACCATATAGGCCTAATAATTGATATCAAAGTGTATGTCTCATTTATTTTTTAATTCCAATGAATTAGTAAGTAAAAATCATATGGCATATATGATGTACAATTTTGCTCCCTCATCTAGTCTTGAAGGTCATAATTCTCATAAAGCTCCTTTCTTTAATGGAAAAAACTATTTGTATTAGAAAAATATAATGAGATGTTATTTGATGGGTGAAAGTGCAGATTTATGGATTGTTGTCTCTTAAAAGACACCTATGCCTACCAAATCCACTGAAAATGAATGAATACTTAAGAAAGAAAGTGAATGGGACAATGAAGAAAAGAGATTAGTTTCTCTAAATTCTAAAGCTATATATATTTTGTATTGTACCTTGAGTATGAAAGAATTCAATAGAATTTAGTTTTGAAATTGCATATGATATTTGGCATACTCTAGAAATCACTCATGAAGGCACATATCGAGTAAAAGAAACTAAAATAAGTATGCTCACACATCAATATAAACTTTTCCAAATGTTACATGATGAAAACATTTCTACTATGTATGCTCATTTCAATAATATCATAAGTGCTCTAAAAGGTCTAGGTAAGCCCTATTCTAGCATTTAACTTATTAGGAAATCCTCATATCTCTACTAAAGTCATGGGAAGTGAAGGTGATGGCAATTTAAGAAGCAAAAGATCTTAATTCTCTCCCTTTCGACGAACTTATTAGTTCATTATTAACATATGATATGAGGATGAAGAATACTCAAGAAGAGAAAGATGTACCTAAAAGGAAGAATGTAGCCTTCAAAGCATCTAAAAAGGAGGAAAGTGACAATGAAGAATTATCACTTGGAAGCGAAAATGATAAACTCGCTCTCATTATAAGAAGATTAAAGAATAAAAACTTTGGAGGAGCCATTTCCCTTCTCCTAGTAACTTTGAGTTAAAAAATTCGGAGGCCTGAATGGCTTCAATTAAACAATCGGGCAAAGGATTGAATATCTCTAGTTGTCCTTTTAGTCAAGAAACTTGTGATTTGAAACTTAGCACTTGTTTTCTTATTGATTCCACCGACTTTCATAAAGCACCTTTTGGCAGCAGCTAATTTTATGAGGAATGCTTCTATGGGAAGAAAAGGTACGTCATTCTCTAAAAATAAACTTCCTAATATAATTTGCTTTGGGTGTGGTGAAAAAGGACATTTGAAATTGCAATGCCTAGACCTCTAAAAAGAAGAAAAAGAGATGAAAAGAAGGAAAGGAAAGTATGAAAGAAGGAAAAGAGAGAAAAGAAAGACTTAAAGAAAAAGAAAGCCTTGAAAGTCGAATAGTCTGAATCAAGCAATTCCCAAGAAAAAGACATGTCTAATATTTTCTTTGTGGCACACAATGAGGTAAGTCCCTCTCATATCAGTGAAAAAGAATGTGAAGGTGACTATTCTTATGAAGAAATATTAGAGCATATAAAAGAATTGATCAAGAAAAATAAAGAGTTACATGATAAAAATAAGAAAACTTTAGGAGAATTAGATGAATGCAAATTGGAAAATGAAGATCTTAGGAGAGACTTAGACTTAGTCGATAAAGATAATGATAAACTAATGAATGAAAATAAATCCTTAAAGAAAGAGGTAGAATCCCTTAAGGAATTAATTACAAAATTTAGTAAAGGAAAGGAGAAATTAGAAACATTACTAAGTGTTCAAAAAGTAGCAAATGATAAACATGGATTAGGATATAGTAATGGAACTTCTACTAACAAAACAATTTTTATTATGAGAAAGAACTTAGAAGATGAAAGTTCTCCTAAAAATGTTCAAATTGCATCTAATAGACCTTAAACTTGACATCATGCATTCTTATATACTATTAGGCCTAAGAAACTTCCTCAAAGTAAAATGAATGATAGAAAACTATTTGTCCAACCTATATGATATTTCAAAATATTTGTAATGATTTTAGACCAAGAAATGTTTGTAGAAATGTATATAGAAATTACACTCCTTTTTTTGGTTCTTATTAGGAACATTATGGTCATGTTCAATATTTTTGTTATGCTTATTTAAATATTGTGTCACATGGATATAAAAGACAGAATGCTCAAGGAACAAAAATGATGGATTCCTAAAATTCATTAAATATTTTTTTTACGTATGACTATTTTATTTTTAATAAGAACTGAATCTATTTTTTGGAAAAATGTGGATTTATTCATTAATAGTTTAAGTTTGGTCAACCGAATAAGCATATACCAGTCGACCTAACTTAAGTTAGTCGACTAATAGGCATAGTTTGACTGACGGATACTCTCTTAAGGCTCTTTTTTAATTTCCCATATGCATTTTAGTTATTTTGCTTTCTTCTAGGTCACTACAATTTTTCCTCCAACCTTAAAACTCTTTTTTTTTCTACCGTTGTATCTATTCTCACTCAAATGTGTGATAAATTAGAGGGTATTATTGTTAAAAGGACGAGTTAGGTATATTACTAATATTCAAGGACCTAAGATGAGATGGGTACCTAAATCTAAATAGTTCTTCTTTTTGTAGGTCGTCAAGAGAAGAATCAAGTGGTATGTCGATAGTAGATGCTCACGACATATGACTGGTGATCCTTCTCAATTCATCTTTTTCAAAACAAAGGATGAAGGATCTGTTACATTCAGTGACATTGCCAAGGGTAAGGTAAAAAATTAGTAAGGATAACTATCTATTGATCGAAAATGTTTTACTTGTTAAAAGTTTGAAGCATGACTTGTTAAGTGTAAGTCAATTGTGTGATAAAGATTATAAAGTTTGTTTTATAGGAGATGGATGTGTTGTTTCAAAAATTAGTGATCGTAATATTCTTTTCTTAGGAAAAAGAGAAGGAATCATATACATTGTTGATTTATATGATGTGACTAACATTGAAAATAAGTTCTTGATTTCTTTAAGTGAATGCTCTTAGGTTTGGCATAGACCTTTTAGACATGCAAGCATGAATCTCCTATTGAAATTAAACTCTAAATAACTTATAAGAGAACTTTCAAACATGAAGTACAAAAGGGATAAAATTTATGGTGCATGCTAAATGTGAAATCAAATAAGAAGTTCTTTTCCAAGTAAAAAATTGGTAACATCTTCTAAACCCCTTGTCTTATTATATATGGATTTATTTGGTCCTACTAAAGTAGCTAGTTTAGAAGGTAAATCATATGCATTCGTTATAGTTGATGATTTTAGTAGATTTACATGAGTTTTATTTTTAAGTACAAAAGATGGATGTTTTAAATCATTGTCTTATTCTAGAAAGAAAATCCAAAATGAAAAGGGCTTGTCTATTGCATCTATTAGAAGTGATCATAGTAGAGAATTTGACAATGACATGTTTGATAGTTTTTGTGATGATCATGGCATATTGCATAATTTTTCTGCACCTAGAACACCATAATAAAATGGTGTTGTAGAAAGAAAGAATAGATCTTTACAAGAAATGGTGCGAATAATGATTAATGAACTTGATTTAACTAAATATGTTTTAGTCGAAGCGGTTGCATGTACATGCCATGTTATTAATAGAGTGAACATTAGACATAAATTGGATAAAGCGCCATATGAAATTTTGAATGATAAGAAAATCAAAATTAGTCATTTCAAAATGTTACATTCTAAACACAAAAAATAATTTGAGTAAATTTAAATCTAAAACAAATGAAGGCATATTCTTATGTTATTCTTTATCTAGTAAAGTATATAGGGTTTTTAACAAAAGAACTCATATAGTAGAAGGGTCTATTTATGTTGTATTTGATGAGATTAATCCCTTTAAAACAAAAATAATTGTTGAGATAGATGACACATATTTAAACAAAAGTTTAGAGAAACTATCACTTGAAGATGAAGAACAAACGTCTCATGACCAAGAAGTTGAACCAAGTGAAGCAAAGAGGGATGAAGAGCTACCAAGAGACTGGAGATACAAGAAGGATTATCCTCCCAACCAAATAATTAGTGATATTCAACAAGGGGTAACTACTCGTTCTCACTTTAATTAATAGCATCTTGCATTCATATCAAAGATTGAACCCAGGACTATTAAAGAGGCTTTAGATGATGAAAATTGGATTTTAGCTATGAATGAAGAATTGAACCAATTTGAAAGAAACAAAATTCAGAATTTAATAGCTAGCCCTAAAGATCACCCAATAATATGTTCTAAATGGGTTTTCAAGAACAAATTATATGGACAAGGAAATATTGTTCAAACTAAGGCAAGATTAGTGGCTAAGGGGTATAACTAAGAAGAAAAAATAGATTATGATGATACTTTTGCTCTCATAGCTAGATTAGAGGCCATTAGACTACTTTTCGCATTGGTATCGTATATGGGTTTTAACTTTTTCAAATGGATGTTAAAAGTAAAATTTTAAATGGTTTTATATAAAAATAAGTTTATGTTGAGCAATCCCCCAGTTTTGAAAAACATGATGCACTCGAACATATTTTAAAATTATTTAAAGCTTTATATGGTTTAAAATAAGCAGCTAGAGCATATTATGATAGGTTAAGTACCTTTCTACTTGAAAATAGTTTTGAAAAAGGCAAAGTTGATACTACCTTATTTATTAAGAAAGAAAAAAAGGATTTATTAATTAATCAAATATGTGTGGATGATATCATTTTCGGTGCTACTAATAAACTTTTAGGTCAAGAATTTTCAAAGTGTATGAGTAGGGAGTTCGAGATGAGCATGATGGGAGAACTGAATTTCTTTCTCAGACTCCAAATCAAAGAAATGAATGATGGCATTTTCATTAATTAATCGAAGCACACAAGAGAGTTACTTAAGCGGTTTGGCATGGATCACAAAAAGTCATTGTGCACTCCAATTAGCACATCCATTAAATTGAAGAAGGATGAAGATGGTAAAAAGGTGGATGTAAAAAAAAATAAAGGTATGATCGGAAGTTTGTTATATTTAACTGTTAGTATGCCAGATATTATGTTTAGTGTCTGTTTATAGACTAGATTTCAATCCTCTCTTAGAGAATCTCATTTGTTATCTATTAGATGCATTTTAGTATATTTAAGTGGTACATTACATCTAGGTCTTTAGTATCCTAATAATGCAGGTATAGACTTAGTTAGTTATTCGGATATTGATTAAGTAGGAAATGCGTTAAATAGAAAAAGTACATCCAGTGTGTGTCATTTCATAAGTAATGCATTAGTATCATGGTTTTATAGAGAACAAAATTCTATTGTATCATCTACGGTGGAGTATGCAGTCATTGATAGTTGTTACACTCAAGTTTTGTAGCTTGGATAACAACTTAGATATTATGTTTAGACCTAAGTGGTTTCAAAGCTTAAAATTCTTTTGAATTCCTTGCTTCTTAAGGCACAAAATAACATATGTAAAACTTTATA
>JAOXYD010000002.1:15974461-15986290 GCA_028565735.1 Pinacopodium congolense | reverse complement strand
GTTCTGTCACAAAGCCATTTAACTTTCTTCAGAGATTATTGATTGTTACTCTTACAGTCCTACACCACGATTATTACTTAGAGACTCAAGGGGACTGGGCAGCTTGTTGTCCCCTTTAAATGAAGCCTTCAAGAACTGAAGAAAACATGACTGTGCATTATCTGCCATATTTTGTCTTCTTTGTAGGAATAATATTGGAATGAAAGGCAAGCCAATGCACTGCTACCTCATTTAGGAGAGTCCAAAAGACTTGGCTTTCTGTTATGGATGAGTTCTTGGCAGAAATGACTCATTTAGGAACAAAACTGGGAGATGATATATAAGTTGGGTGAGTACTGGAGATGGTAGTGACAAAAATTCATGTGGAAGGCTGAGTTTTTGAAGAAGAGAAACCATATAACAGATCATGTTGTGCTGTAAGGCAGAGGAGGCTGTTGATCATTTGCCATTTTGTCGTTGGTTGGCTAGAACCTGCCGTATATGGCCTCTTGTTTGGTGTGCAATGAGTTGAAAATGTGGATAAGGAAAATAAAACATGCAGAGTTTTTCAATGTGCGATGTAGCCACAAGAATAGTTTTTGCCTTTGTGAAAGTGATACAAATTCATGTTTAATGTAGATTTCTATTGCACTCTCCTTTTGGCTTTTCTTTTAGTTGTTATTTCTTGATTGTCGACCGTACTATCTGCAGAAGTTGGTCAGAAGACAGATACTAATAGGCTTGCCCCTGATATAAACCTTTCTCATTATAGTGTTATACATGTTGGACAGATACTGTTAGGCTTGCCCCTTGATATATACCTTTTTCATTATACTGTTACACATGTTGGACTATCTTTCTTTGGTCTAGGATAAAAGTGGTCTTGTGGGAAAATGATAAAAAAGAAGTCTTATGAAGAATTGAACTAAGGTGAAAACTGGGGGAACATGGTATATGAATAGTTGGTTAGATACAGAACTTTAAGAATTTTATTAATATGTGCCTTGAATTAATAAACAAAACAAATAGAAGCTATTTTTGATAATTACCTACAGATTGTGGTTCTGTTTTTTTTTTTTTTTTGGGTGTCTGTCAATTTAAGGATTAGAATAATTATGGTCAGAAATTAATCTCACCCATTCTGAAAGTTTTAACTTTGTTGAACAGACTTATAAATACTTACGGAGATTTTTGTCCTATTTGAACAAAACATGACGCTACTTTGTAAGAGCCTCGGCGGTTTTTATGGGAGCTTCACAATAGCTTCCCACCATATCATGAATATTTTATAACAAGAAGCATAGATGATGAAACAAAATTTAAAGAACAGAAAATGAAACAAAATTTAATGAACACAAATTTATGTATTGAACTTAACCACGTATTTAATTTGTGTTATTATATTTTAATTAACGAAATAATTTTAACACAAAAAATTAAAGTATCTAAAATAAGTATGCATAAGCAGTTATAAGAGTATATCAAGTTGAAATTCGGACGACTTTAACGATTGAGAGAAGATAAAAAAAATTCAAGTCCTTATAGTAGTTTAAAGAAATATTGTAAATACAAGACAAGGAAAAAGAAGACGAATCATATCAAAATAGAAAGTTTCTCAACTATTCCAAATGAGTTTAAAAGTTTTAATTAAGTTAGCAGATTTATATCTTTACCAGTTGATTTTGAAATTTAATTTTTATATTTAATTGAACTAGCTAATTAATCGATTCTCAATAAATTCCATTGAACCAATTAATTCAGCTCGATTTTATTTTCATTGATTAAAAATAAATGATACAAGAAGAAGCCACAATAGCTTAAAATTGGAGTGTATATACACATTGAAATTCCATTTTGGCGGACGCGTAAATACTAAATTTGGTCTCATTTTGAATTTGAACATTCTGATCCCTTTTTTTTTTTTTTGTGTGTGTGCCTATATATGGCCATTGTTGCCATGATAGGAAAACGATACAAGTGAATTGAACGCAATTTGAGATATAAATATTTTGGTTTCTAAGTTAGGGACCGTTTTTCCTAATGGAATATTCACATGGGATCGTCACAGAAGCAAGTCATCTTAGGACTGGAAAGTTTTCAAACAATTTTTGATTTGTCGCTATTTATGTATTTGAGCTTAACTGTTGAACTATTTGTGTGCAAAATATTTTTTATTTGAAAATTGATTTGTGTGCAAAATATTGATTGTATAACAGTTTAAAAGAAAGATTAGAAGGAGGAAAAATAAATTAGAGTGAAGACGACAAGGTTTATCTTGTTCTTTACCATCAACATGTGGCAGGATACGATATAGTAGAAATGTTGTTAATATATAGAACTAACAATTAATAATTCAAAAGCGTGTGATAGTAAAAACACAAATATTTTCTCCAAAAAAAAAGGCTCAAATATTTATTAAAAAGACAATATTTTCTCAAAAAAAGCACAAATATTTATTATTAAATAAGAAGAAAACATTTTTCATATTTTTTAATTGGATTGATATTTAATCAAATACTGAATAAGATGATTAATATTGTATTAATAATATGCAACTTTTATTACATTTTTTTTAAATGTGAGGTAAAGGATTGTTTGTCCATTTGTTGAAGCGAATACTTTGTTGAGGATATTACCTTTTACAACAATGTACATGTTCTTTCATTAGATGTGCAACTATTTAGTTAGTAATTACTTTTGTTTAACGATAATCTCTGTTTAATTGACATGTACATTACGCAAATAAAGACGTGCCATATGTTCTAAAGTCAATCTTGTTCTTCTATCCTTCACAATATTCAAATGTCGTGCCACATTCGAATAGTCATATCGATTCGAATATGCATTTATTATTGGTAAAAATGAGTCCTAAGAAAGCCTTCATTGGCATTTCATTTTTGCTTATACTTTATGGAAATACTTGTAGTTGGACTTGTCATAAAAGACTCTACTAATTAGGAAGGATAATCATAACAAATGCGATATTTATCTGCAAATGGCATACAATGACAGAGATAAGTACCAACAGACAAAATACAGGAAGCTTGTTGTCTATTTCTTCTTGAGTTCTTAGTAAAAATTTATAGAACTTTTACAGCTTTGGGACACTGTTTCTCACCCATGTAGCAATAACATAGTAATGTACACAATTTGAGGTTGAAATACATTGTGAGGTATTATTTTTTTACAGAGAAGATGTTGAGAGCCGCGCACTCGGAGCAAGCTCCACTGAGAAAAGGAACGTGGACATCTGAAGAGGATCAGAAGTTGACGAGCTATATCAAGAGTAACGGCATTTGGAATTGGAATAGTTTGCCCAGAGCCGCTGGTAAGAACCAAACCCCAAATTCTTGTTGGATGAATACAAACAAAAGAGAAGTGAACCAAAGGGTATTTTGATCTAATCGGGAGTCTTCGCTGCTCTGCTGACATATATTGTCTGGGTGTCCCCATAGTTGCTGCGATGAGATATATATTTAATTAAACTTTGTCTATTGTCGTTTTTCTAGGTTTGTTGAGATCAGGAAAGAGTTGCAGGCTTCGTTGGGTGAATTACCTGAGGCCGGATCTGAAGCATGGCAACTTCAATAATGAAGAGGTGGAGACCATAATCAAGTTACAGGGAATCATGGGAAACAAGTAATGTTCATATATATTGAAACATAACCTCATGCAAGTGCAGTGTTTTCTTTATATATAGCAAGCTTAATGTTGTGGCTACTATGTTTATAATGGTATTCCTTACTGCCTGCAATTGCCATTGCATCGTAACCTAGCGTCCTTTTGTAACGTGCTACTTGTAGTATACATAAGTAACTATGGTTTGTATGGAGTAGCCATATTGGACACATAAATATATGTCATTAATTTCTAAACTCATACGGTACAAAAACTCGATTATAATGAGATATGTAAAAGTGAAATCTAAGAAATAGTCTATAAAATAAAATTGCATTTAAAGATTAAAATTAGCTAGAAATTTTATGCAATGCTAAAAAACAATTTACTTGGGTCTTCAAAATTATTTGAATTAAAAATTTTTCTTCAATCTCTGTTTATGTCCAAATCCACCCCACTCTCTCTCTCCCTCCCTCTCCACCCCCATTCTCTCTCTCCTCTCTCTCTCTCTCTATATATATATATATGTAGATAATTTATATAAACTCGGTTAGGATATATAAATTTTGATATTCAAATTTCATTTATAAAAGTGATAATTATATTTATAGTCTTAAACCTTTCATTATTTTTTCAATTGAATTCTATACCTTTAAAACTTTTTATTGAATTTTTATACTTATGCAAATTAATCAACGACAGTCTTTATAGAATTTAATTGAGAAAATTATAAAAGATTAACGATTTAATTGGAAAAATTATAAAAAGTTTAAGATTATAAAATATTATGTTATTAAATAATATTTCAGTTCCGATACTCATTTAACATTCATAATTTCGTTTTTTATAATTGTCATAACATCTGTTAAGGTTAATGCTTCATTATAGATGTGAAGTTTTTATAGTTGTCTAGAGTTGACACGATCCTTTACCTTTTTTCTCACATAGATTTTGATGCATATGAATATACAATCAAACAATCAGCCTCTATCCTCATCCATCGTGTATAGTTGATCTCATATTAGATGTTAGTGTGTTGGTTCACGATAATTAAGGAAGATATATCAATTAAACAGTATCAAATATAAACGTCAGTAAATTGGAGGTTTTCAATACTATTATCATTTGAATTTAGATGTGATGGCGGCTAATTTTGATAAATCTGGGTTAAAGATGAAAAGGGGTATAGTCAAGTTTTATATTTGTAATGCATTTTTGTTCTTATATATTTGAGTCTTCTACGTTGCTTATGATTCAAATTTAATTTCGTTACTACTATGTTCGAATGTTGTTATCCTCGTCTATCTCTCTTATTCATATTTTGAAAATATATAAATATGAGCTAAAACCTCTGGGGCGACAACATAAAATGTACATTTATTTCTCTTGGTTTCAGATGGTCCAAAATTGCAGCAAGATTGCCTGGTAGAACAGACAATGAAATAAAGAACTTCTGGAACGCCCACTTGAAGAAGCGACTGAAGAAAAGAATAGATCAAACAACTGACGCTTTTCAAGGAACGCAAAAATCAAGAATTGAGTCAAGACCTAAAGATGACATTTTTCATGACCTTCCAAAAGCATCAAAAGCTGCAGATACATTGGAGTGCAGACGTCCAATGTTACAACAGTCTACTGCAGATTTGTCATCCCCCTCTAACTCCTTCATTGAGCTTGATAATATTCATACCTCTGATGAGCAGAACATCGATTTTCTTGAATTCTCAAGAGATGTTCAAACATTGTGTCAGCAGCCACTGGCAGTTGAACGAACTCTGAGCTTTTATGATGGCTCAGTACTGCATGGAAATCAGATCGAGTTTCAAGACTGCATTCAACAACCATGTACTTCTTATGTCTCACTTCCTACAACCCCGAACACGCTATGCTCTGGCCTTCCCAATTCACCAAAGCTTTCTACTGCTAATTTCTCTTCATTAAGCTCTGACCCTACAGTTGAAATCAACCAAAGCTCAGTCGTCACAGAAAACAAATGTAATTCGCCTGGCTTGACTACCCAGCTTCCGAGCTTTTGGGAACGGCCAATTTCAGTGGAGGGTTTAACCAAGGTGGAAGATGATGCATCAACATTAATAGATCAGATATGGCTCGATGGCTATCAGTTTCCTACTCAGAATTTTGCTTGTGAGGATGATTTCTGGGTGCCTACTTTCATGTAAAGCATTATTTTGGATAACACAGTTCACTTGTCAATGTCAAGTGGCGCCAAAACTTTGGATCTGTCATCTCTGTAATCCCCTGCCCGTTTTGGTGGCAGTAATTTATCCAAGTATAATATCTTTCATTCATTTGATAACTTGAGCAATTGGTCTAACATAAAATGACATATTCCGATTTGAAATATAGGCCTAGCAAACAGGTGAATTTTAGTAAAATTGTCCGAAACTAAGCAAAAGTACGGATCAAATTAATTTATTTTTTTAAAGAAAGTTTTATGGCCAAAAATTTTGAAATGGCCGAACTTTGTTTTATTGAAGTCCAGCAATAAATTGAAAGAATTGAGGATTCACAACAAATCCAGTTAATGCCACTTTATCGGGACGGCGTTAGATGACACAGTCTGAAACACAGTATTCTAATTTAAAAACACAAAAGTACAAATCCAATTCAAGATTTTTTAAAAAACTTAAAAGGTAAACAAAAATCTTTTAAAAAAAGTGAAATTTGATTCAAAATAATAAAAAAAAGGTAATGCATAAAAGAAGTATTTATATGACTTATAAGACTCTAAAACCTTATAACAAGAACATAAACATCTTTATAGTCTTAATAAAACTAAAACACTCAAAAGTAAACATATCAATAAAAGTAAAATACTCAAAATATAAATTTTCTCAAAAAGAAAATGTGTCTTTATAAATTAACAGCTCCTATGAGTTTGATCTCCTTAATTTTGTTTTTAAACTTTGCATCAATCTCCTCCACTTATAAAAATTAACTCAACTTCAAATTATTATCAAAAGTTCTAAGTCATCTATACTCTAAAGTCTTTGCAAATTTTAATGTTTGTGGAATACAATGAAAAATATTACCTTTTGGTATTGAATTAATTGGGGATTTTTGCCTCCTCTGAACGATATCAATTGTTTGACTCAAATTCTTCTTCTTTCACTTCTTTCGTTGGCAAGAGTAGTACCAATAAATATAATGTATTTTTTTTTGTCTAAACATCAAAATTGATGGTACATTGACTCGAGATTTGAATCTACCTTGACTTTAAACAATTAAAAAAGAAGAGTTCTATCAAAGAATAGTCCTTTCATTATTGAAACCATATTAGATGCTTCATTTGCAACCTCTATGCCATTATTAAATCTTAACTAAAACTTTATATCTCTATGTGATTCTACCACAAGATTATGACCTCGACCTCTACTAAATTCACTTAGAGCTTATATCATCTTCTTCTGAACGCTAAGTGCAATAATACCCATACTTAATATATTCACATTGATTAACCACATTAAAAATTTTCAATTAATTTCTTCTTCAACAAAAGCTTCTTCATAATTTTCTAAATTAGGATTCTTGTGCTACTTATAACAGAAGGCATATCAATTACTTTCTATGGAGAATAAACTATCTTTTCAATCATATGTTAAAGGAATATAGAGTCATTGCTTCCATCTTCATGACCAACATCCTTTTCTATTTTGATTACTTCACAACTCTCTTTGGCGATTCTTATGATTTTTACATTATCTCTTTTACTCCCTTGTTCAATCTTCATCGAAGAAACAAATTTCTCATCACTATTTAGGAATTAAACATCCTCTTTATTAACATTAAACTCTCCCTCATCTGTATAACTCATGTTAGCAGATTCCACAATATTTGGCTTGTCATCATTCTTATAATTTGTTTGTTCTTCACGTCTCTTAACTTGCAATTTACTATCTAGTGAAATTAATGAATATGTTAATTTTACAAGCCCTTTATTTTCTTTCATCTCTTCCTCTTTAACTGTCAACAAGTGAAATTCTTTAGCCTCATTCATTCTACTCTCGGATGCTTCTTTATTTTCTTCCCCTTGTAATAATTGCTTCTTATCCTACCTAGATTTCATAATCCTTTTGTCACTTATAGGAACTAATGCATATTTCACCCCCTCTTTTATAAATTGATAGATATTCTTTCTACCTGAGTAAATTGCATCCATGTCATACCGTTATGGTCTCCTTAACACAATTTGACACACATCCATCTTAACTACATCACTATAATGCTCATCAAAATATTTATCAATATAAAAGGGTACCTTACAATGTTCTTGGACAAAAACCTCACCTAACTTTCTTAATCCACCAAATATTATAAGGTTCTAGATGTAATTTAATAGTCAACTTTAGATTCTTTACTGTTGATTTAATTATGATATTCACTTGAATTTCTCTATCGATAATTGATAGGGGTGCATTTTATAGTATTTCTATAAGTGTTTCAATGTCATTTCATCTCTATTTTGATGTTTAAATGTTTCGTTTGTATTCCTTTTGAGTTTACATGTAGATTTGATCTTAGGACACAAATTTAAGTTGAAAGAAACAAGTTTGGAAGAAGTTTAGAGAAAAATTAGAACCAGAAGAGATGTGGAATCAATTTAAGAACTTATAGCATCGTGTTATAAAGTTCTACATCAAATTTTAGGGCCATATGACAAGCCATAAGGGATACATCAAGAGGAGAGTAAGAGAAACTAAAAAAAGAACTAGTTTTAGTACATGCGACTTTGGTGATGCATTAAGTATACTTTAAGAGATCATACTATTTTGAAATTTTATGGAATGCAAGAACATAATGTGAGAACTAGCATACCAAATTTCATGGCCATCGAAGGTGCATAGGAGGATCTAGAGCAGAAAACATGAAGAGGGGTAGAAGTTTTCAATTGACTAGTGTTTAGGGCATTTTCTAAGAACATAAATGACAATTGAATCTAAATTGCACTATATGTTTCTTCAAGTGTTGTAGATGTACAAAGAAAACCCTGTATTTTTTCAAAATAAAGGGCAAACTTGCCTTTTCACTTTATAAACAACCTAAACGCTAATGAGGTACTATAAATAGAGAAAATGAAGAAGAATTCCTCATTTTAGTTCCCCACTTGGGGTAGCTTTGATTTTTTTTGTATTTACTTTAGGATTGGTGTTTTTTTTTTGGTTCTTACCTTCTCTTTTCACGTTCAGACCTTAAATTAAGTAGTTTAGGTGTTAAATCTTGGTTTTCTTTGTGTTTCTATTGTTGTCTTTCTATTTTAATTCTATTTATATTGTTATTTCATTTGGGTTTTGTGAAGTATATTTGGAATACTTGATTTTCATTAATATAATGTTATTCCTTTAAATTTTCAGCCTTGTTTTTGTTTTTGTCCTTATGAAATCTGCATTTCTTTTCTATTTTCCTTTAATTTCAATTTGGGTTTTTGTTATTTTCATTATAGTAGCTTAGTTTTCTTATAGGTTTGAAGATATCTGATAGATTCATAAATGATAATTGTGAGAATTTATTAGGCCTTTAATGGGTATTGTGATCTATGCTAGCATTGGATTGGAATTTGGATTTGAAACCATAAATTAGGGAATAACTTGTAGGATTGGTCATTTTAGGTATAATTTCTAGTTTAATTGCTAAATTTTAACTTTTGATTTGTAATTGTCATTAGTGAAAACCATAATTAACAATAAGATAAGTTAATTAGTTTTGTAAGTAAACTTGACCAATGAGTCTAGGATTTTAGTTCTCTAAGTTACATAGCCTAAACTTGTGTGATTATGACTTAGGTTAGTCATTCCCTAATGTGTTAATGCTACTATGCTACTAAATATAGAAAACCTATTTTAGGTTGTCACATAGTCAATGATATTTTCAGAGCTTTTTAGATTTATCTAAAATAGGAAGAACTTATAACACAAGAGCTTAACATCTTAGGCAAAACATTATCCTTATATTTTTAATGATCAATTATAGTTCATAATTCGGATAATATCTTCTACCTAACTTTTCGTCTTTGTTATTTACTTTGTTATTTTTTTTCTTTATTTTTGATAATTTTATTTAGTTAATTTAATTTTTATCACATTGGGGGGTTTGTTTTTATGTTCTTTTCCTTTTATGCAACATTAGGAATAGCCCAAAAATAAAACCAGTTCTCTGTGGGACTGACCCTGACTGACCCTACTACATAGTTAGTTAAGTTTGTTAGATAATTTATTATTTTGTGAGCTCACAATGGACCTATCAAATTCTTGGCATCGTTGTCGAAGATGACTCATTATAAGTTCACAACTTTTTTCAGATTTTGACAATTTATAATGGCAATGACTTATTATCAGCATACTTTTTCTCCTAATCTTTGCTATTTTAACTATTATGATTATGAGTTTAATTTTCTTACTACTTCCAAGTCGGAGTAATAAGTGGAAAATCTCAAATTCTTAATGGCGTAAGTAAGGAGAGAAGAAGAAGCTAAGGTATATGATGTTTTCTCACTTTTAGGTTTTTATAATTGTATGTGTCCTGTCTTGCAAGATATGCAGTAGCATAGCTTTGATTCTTCGCTACCATGTTACCAAAGTCACATTTCCAACTCATGTCTCCACCCCTTCACCACCACCACAAGTTGATGAGATATCTTTAGAGGAGACCGTATAGATTTTAACGACTAGCACTCTTAAATTCCAATAGGAAACAAGGAGTCTCTTGAAGGACTTAGAAGATTAAATGAGCTAAGTGGAAAATGTGATAGGAAGCATAGAAGCCTAGGTTTCTTTCAAGTGATCTTAGTCAATCAAAGAGAGGCCATAGGGAGGAGAGGTGTGAAATTTCCTTAGAGAGTGAAGAACAACTAGAGTACTTGAAAGGGATAGAGGAAGAGTAAGAGTAGTAAGGGGAGGATGATGTGTCGGTTCGAGAAATAGAGGAGGATACAATAACTCCTAAGGTAAGGGACACACGATGTGTTGTTGCTAACCGAGTTTTACTTCTTTTTATTAAAAGTTTATATGTTAAAGAAGAGAAGAAAGAGGATGAGTTGTAGGGTGTTAAATTGATGAAAGAGTTGTGGCCGAGCAAATTAAAGCTAGAGGGTGACAAGAAGGATGATAAGCCTCCACATTTATCACCCAGACTATTATGAAGGCCATCCTAGTGGAAGGGCGATGTCCATTGGGGGAGACCTGACATTAGAGTATGATGAAGAAGCAATGCAGTTCCACCTCTCTAATGCTATGAGACGTTGTGTTAACTGAGAGCCCATTCTAAGGAGAGCTATTTTTAGCTCATCGATGACATTAAGCATGTTTCCTGTTAGGCCTCTCTTTCTTTCACTATTATCCCTTGGGTTTCTTAAATGTTCTTTTGATATTAAATAGTGTACATAGTAGGAATCGAGTTAAAGGCCTAAAACAAGCGCTTGTTAGGATGCAATCCAACGTTTCTTTTAAGTTTTTATTTTTATTTTTTAGTCAGTTCTTTAATTGCCTTATGTTTAAGTGTTTTTCCTTTCTTTTTTGTGTTTTTTCTTGTAGGGAGAAAAAAAAGTGGGAACTATGATCTCTCTCCATCAATTACTTTATATATTACCTTAACAAGGGAATTTTCTTGTTCCATCCCTCTATACATTTTCATTGTTTTGGGACCTTGAGGATAATACCTAATTTAAGTGTAGGGGTAGGGAACAATTTTAAATTTGTACACTTGAATTATTGTTAGTCTAATAGTGATGATTTAAATGTTTTAGCTGAGAATGATCATGAAATTTAGTTGATATTTGATTGTAGTACTTGAAAAAAATTGATGCTTTTAATTTGATGAACTAGGATCAACTTTTGAAATGGTCGCTAACTTCAAATTTTTTTCAGTTTTCCTTTTCTTTTGAGAGTTTTCATGTGCTTTTGGTAGCCTATATGTATGATGTTAAGTATTTAAGGATATTTTATATAGTTGTCATATGAATTTGGAATGAGATGTTTGAAATAATATATTAAAAAAGAAAATAAAAATATTTGAAAAATGTGTTTGTATTGTGAATAAGTGCGAAAATTTTCATTTCACTGGTTACAAACCAATGTAAAGGTTAAAGTTTACAAGGGGTGCTATTAGTCCTTTTTGTAAGTCCTATGGCACCCAAGAGGGAGGGTGAATTGGGTATTAAAAACTTTTTCCAAACTCAAAACTATCAACTTAATTCAATTGGAAAACTAAATGCAATCA
>JAOXYD010000002.1:15950617-15961779 GCA_028565735.1 Pinacopodium congolense | reverse complement strand
TTTGTGATGAGTTAACATATTTTGGTGGCTTGAAACCAACAAGAAATGTGACTGTACAAGAACAAGTGGCAATGTTCCTGATGACTATTGGTCATAGTCACACATCACGAATGAATGTAGAACGTTTTCAACATTCCACAGCGACAATTTCCCAACACTTTCGACACGTGTTAAAAGTAGTGGTGAAATTAGCCAAAATATATAATGTTCCACCATCATTTGACAGCATCCTGAATAAAATTCTCTATAATGTAAAATACTTCCCGTATTTCAAGGTACACGCTAACTCAATATTATTGTTTATCCATTGTTTGGATACGGTCTATTTTATCACAAATTGAGAATTTGACGGATTTGTAGGATTGCGTTGGAGCCATTAATGGGACACATATATATGCATATGTTCGACGGGACCAAAAAATACCCTACACGGGTAAAAAAGTTGAACCTACATAGAATGTCATATGTTGTTGCTCATTTGACATGCGTTTTACGTATGATGTAGTCGGATGGGAAGGTACCGCGAATGACGCTCGAATTCTGTATGAAACTGTCACAAATCTAATATGGAAATTTCCAATGCCTCTCGAAGGTATTTCATCTATTAATTTCATTTTTCGTTATTTATGGACTAATTTCACAGTTCAGACTGTACATTATGTCATTTATTGGTTGTTTAGGTAAGTACTATTTGGTCGACTCAGGCTATACAAACTTGTTTGGATTTCTGTTCCCATATTAAGGTGAACAATATCATTTACAAGATTATCGAGGCAGGGGTAGACCGTCCAGTGCATAAGAATTGTTTAACGATAGACATTCCTCATTGTGAAATACCATTGAAAGATGTTTTGGCATTTTGAAAGAACGATTTCCCATTCTGCCCAACATGCCTAGATACAGTATGAGGAAGTAGAAATGCATTGTCATGGCTTGTTGTGATATTCATAATTTCATTCGGTTGCATGCACAAGCCGATGATTTATTTGATAATTTGACAGCAAATGTCATTCCCCATGACAACAACACAAATGACGCAACAACTTCACAAGTTGAGTATAATTCAACCCCAGTCCAACAACGGGCTGTGTCTCGATTGCGAGATGCCATTGCTACTAACATATGGAATGATTATCTTTCGCAATGATCATCTTGATCGTTGTGATGTTTATGTAACGTAATGTATTCATGACGCTATGACATTATGTAACTTCAGGCTATTCTTGGGATATCATTCGTAGTTTGCACATTATTCGTAGCTAATACATTGACCGATGTCCCTTTATACATGATAATAAATGTGGCAGAACTACACAACTTCAACCAAAAACCACAACAAAAAACTAAAAATGGCAACTAACATCAACAACCAAAAATAGCAACGAAGGTCAAAAACTAAAAACAGCAACTAACAACCACAACAAAAAACTAACAACAACAACCGAACTAAACGAGCCCGAAGGGTTAAGTTAATACATATCATAGTCCTTAACTTACTCTATATCAATTCTATGGCCTTGGTTGTTAAAAGCAAAAATCTCCACGAGTCAAGTGTCTAAGCAAACCTGAAGTTTAGGGAGGGCTTAGTCAATGTTCATTATACTAGACATCACTATAATAATTACACAACTCAAAATTAACTGAATTAGTGAAAATGTTCAAGAACAATATTCTTTTTTTTTTTGTAGAAAGAAAATAATCCTGAAATCATATCGTGACATCGCATTATTGGAAAATTATAATTGATTTAGATGATTTATAAGCATATGACTCATAATTATCAAGAAAAATGACTCACTATACACGTGCTCCGAAACTTAAAAAAGATCTTCATTCATCGGTACTTAGCTTGGGTGGACAGAAAACTGCTTTTGGGAAGCAGAACTTAGATCTCATTACATGCTAATATAAATATTTTTCAATGATTTTGAAATTAAAATCAATTTAATTTTTATAATACAATTAATTAATAAACATAATATAGTGTGAATTATAAAAATATACTTTGGCATGAAATTTGACTCTTTCTACCGCTCTCCTTTAAAATTAATTTTGAAAATACATTTGTCGATTATTCAATATTCACATAAACGAATTGAATTGAGATAATAAGTAGTGCAAAATCAAGTATCTGTAAGAAGCGCCAACTCCTTTAAAACATATTCCTATTTTATAAAAAATTATAATCTTTTAAATTATTTAGTTAAAATATAAATCTATTTTAAATAAATCTCAATTTTAATTATATTAATTCTAAATACATACCAACATATCCTAATAAAATTCAATATTTAATCTTACGTCTTTGTTAGCCAAATAAAATTCCTTGTCTCTTTCTATACATTTTTAGTATGATCTGTTAGATTTTTAAATATATTAGTAATAACTTATAATCATAAATAATATTTAAAATTAGATAAATTGAACTCTTTTCTTTATCTTTAATTTTATAATTAAACAATTTATAATCTTATATCAAAATTAATATCTAATAACAAATCATAACTATTCATGTATATAAATATGTATTTATTATATAATTAAATCATTTTATCATACAATATTTTAATTAGGCATAGTATATGAATAGTATCTGTTCTATTTAAATCATATTATATTAATTTTTTAATATTTGCAATTGATATTTTTATCTCAACATGATATTTCAAAATTATTATACTTTAATCACAGATCCCTCATATTGTTATTAATTTATAATAATAAAACAATTTTCTCAATTTTTAGGCAATATATAATTCAACTACCTGTATATATCACATATTATATTCCATGACTATTAAATGTTAATTAAGCTAATGTTATTTTTAAGTTACGCTAATGCTGATTGTAATAGATCTTAAATAGCATCAAATATAATAAAATCATTACATGAAATACTTTAGATATTCTAAGTTAAATGATCATTAGTACAATTATTACAATGAAAGTGATATGAATTTATTTTTAATAACTACCTATATGTTTGTTAAATATTTTATACTTTAGTTTATAAATAAATTATTTCATTTGTAAAAAAGAAATATAATATGTACTAGTTTTTTAATTTTATAATTGTTCATTCAATATCACACAATGATTAAAAATAAATTAAAATATTAATTAAATATAATAAAAATCATATAATTATAATAAAATGATATAAAATTGTAATTGTAATTTTATTTTTATTAAGTAGTTGTCTCATGAATTTCATCTTATAATTGACTAATTAACTAAATAAATACGAGATGAAGAATGTAACGTATACTAATCATTCAAATGCAAGACTTACATCAACAAAATGAACACGGAGATCTAAAAAAGGGAATATAAATGATGGGTGATGTTACATTGAAAGATATATTGTCCTTGTCTAGTTTATATGAGCGTATTCTGTACCCATTTCTCACGTGGGGGAATTACATGTATGATTGGCGAAAGGTGACAACTTGCAAAGAATTGGTCCATTAGACTCGCACCAAGTCCTGTAACTGTGCTTCTGATGGTTGGAATTGCTCCGAAATAGAATCACATTCTAAAACATGATCATTGCTATCACAACTCTTTCGATCCCGCGGTATCTCTCCTCGCTTGCTTAGCGAGCCCTCACATGTTGCCGACACCATCAGTATCAAGTACCATTGCTAAGCAGTGTTACTTTCTTGACATGACTACGCCTCTTTCACGGATTTCAATGACAGCGAAGAAGTCACTTGCACCACCAGGCATTCTAAATACCAGATTGATTCTTCTTACGTTAATTATGGTTTTATTTTTAGCCACTGGCTAAGGTTGCAAAGCATGTAATGTCGACACTTTTTTGGTGAGTATTTTTATTAAATGTAAGAGAACATTAAAAATTAATATGAACGTGTACATATTCATTAATTTGAATACGTAACTTTCTTAATCTTTAATAGTAAATTTCTCAATAATATGGTGAAGCACTTTTTATTAAATTTTACGATTTTGTATTTCTCAGACTTTCTTATGTTTGAAAGCAAAAATCTTGTATATAAAAGCATTTTCGCAAGTCTTTTAGCAAATAAGATATTAATGTGTAACTTTTTGAAAACCTATAAGAATTTTTCAAGTACTTATTCAATTAAGCACTCTTCAACCTATGAGAAAATGGGATCTTAAGCTTAGTTTGTTGCACATTAATGTCTGCAAAAAGTCTAGGCCTTTCCTCCTCATCAGTTAAATCTTTTTTTTTTTGTTCTTTTCAATCAACCCCATTATTCTTACTTTTACTCTTTTCTTTATCTATTTCCTTCTTCTCTACATCAGTACCTTGTAACTCTTTTCCACTTTTTTAAATAATAGTTTTTACATATTTTCTATGATTGACTTTAACAGGTAGCCTCTCTGCAAAATTTGCACAATTTAGCTCACTTGAACCTCTAAATTTCTAATAAAAGCCTTACGGTTTTTCATTCTTACTTCATTTGATGTAATATAGTTGGTCACTATTTCTTCACAATTAGACTTCTCTTGTAATGTAGACTTCCAACTTAATAATTTATAGATGTGAGTGAGATACCTCCAAAGTTATCATATAGTAGTTGACCTCTAACAAAACTTCCATTAATACCATTGACTAAACTATCTAACTTTTTATTTAAGACCACCATTTGAGTTGCTAAAGCTATTGTATCATTTATCGCATGAGCTCTATAAGGTCTTCTCGAATTTCTCTCTGAATAGTATTAGAAACTACTAATTGTTATCTCTTTTATAAGCTTATATGCTTGATCCAAAATCTTGCACATTAAATTGCTATCGGTGGTTGCATCTTGTTGTTGGTCTAATTACAACAATGTATATATGAAAATCTAACCTAGACCAAACAATTGAAGAAAGCGAACATCATCAACAAGTAATATAAAATGGAGTAAAAATAAGTATTGTACCTAAAGGAAAGTCAAATATGCAAGCAAATTAACTCAGAAATCTAGAATTTGATTGATTTGAATATTATGCAAAACAAGCAAGATAAGGAAATATGCAAGATACAAGACGAACTAAATGCAATAATACTTGACTTAAGAGACTAAAGATGGCTAAGGCTTCGGACTTAATTTGGGTTAGGTTTCCTAAATTTGACAACAGTAGATTGATTTAGGACTTACCTCACTTAAGCAAGTTATACCTAATGGTCATAGGCATCCCTCTTCTCTTATACTCTCAATTAACCTATTTGGTTCATAGATTACTTGGAATACAAGGAATTGAATAATAAAGGCCTAAGATTAAGGTCTTTAATTTTAGGTGTTCTCACATAAGATCCTAAGGCTTGGTCTACTCTTAGGTTCAAGTATATTGCTAAATTGATTTTCCGGTAAGATAAGTTCCAATGGTCATAAAACTCATTCTTTTAAAACCATAATCTAGGTGATCAAGCTAAATTAAGGCTCAACAAGCATTCAATTCAATAAAAAGACATCCACAGAACCTGTTTCTAACCCAAATCAATCCATAACCTTATTAAAAAATGATTACTCACACATATTAATGAAAGGAACATAATGGATGGTCAAAATATACATATCCATTGATTAATCAATAAAAACAGAATCTTTACAAGCTATGAAACGAAAACATAGAAGAAAAACAGATGATTGGTCACTCCCTGAAGTTCTCTGCAAAGTTTTGACACTTAAAAGCTCTAAAAACACAAGATTTAGACTGAAAAATGACGTAAACTCTATGATAAGACAAAAGTCTACATATGAAGGATGAATGGTGATGAAGATGACGATTCTAATGGCTCTCCCTTACTTCTGCGACCTAAAATTACTATTTATAGTTTCCCTCACGTGTGCCGAGGGTTTTGGGATTGATTTGACGTTGTTTCATTATGATTTGGTGCTGAAATTAATGAAACACTGCACATGGGTCCTTCAACGATGGGCTCTAATTGATTAACGACAAGTTGGAAAGGGTGCCGTTGATTGTCTAGATTTCGGTCTTTAACGGCCCCTTGATCATCCTTAAATGACGCCGTTGATTGTCTAGCAGGGTGCCATTGATGATCTGTCCTACATGGTTCCATCTATATTTTTACTCTAAAATCAGTCCCAAACTCGTCTACTTTGCTCCAAACACCAAATGTTCCTAAAATATACAATAATAACTCACAAGCAGTGCTTTTCATACATCAAATAGGTGAAAACATATCAAAATATGCATTTAAAATCAATATAAATCACCCATTAACAACACCCCCATATTTGAATTGTTGCTTGTCCTCAAACAACTCACTTAGATCCTTAAAAGACATCTCATCTAGCAGTTTAAAAGCAACTAAAATGTTCTGTCATTTCGTTTTCAAAGAAAATCAAGTGTTTACAATCCTTTAAACTTTGGCAAACTCAAGTATCAAGCTACTGCACATATCATAATCTTTTCATCAATGCATATAAACAAAATTAAAGGGAGATACCATTGATCAAAAGCAAGCATAAAATTAAAATGGACTTTTCTCAAGGTATTCACTCATGTCACTCAAGTGTATGAGGGTTGTGTTTCACTCAAAGTTTTCTCTAAGAGATTACACTACCATAGGCTTGTAAATTTACCTATATTCAACCACGTAGAGTATATGCCAACACGGATAAAAAAGGCTTTTACTAAGGGTTGTAATGGGGCTTAGGTTAAGGTAAGGTAAATTACAAAGGTTACTTACAAGTATTCACAAAGCATTAAGTAACATGGGACAACCAAATAGAAATTCTGAGATGTGCATATGAAAACAAGGGATTACAACTACTCATCACTATCCAATGTTACTATATTTGATTCTTTTTCTTTATTTTTTTTCTCTTTTTTGTTCTTCTCGTTTTTTTAAAAATAAAACTAAACATAAAAGAAGATAGTAGTAGCACAAATCAACATCAAATAAGTAGATGTATCTCTAAAACATCTCAAAATAGAAAACAAAACAAAAGTCCCTAAACCAAAGACATCAAATACTTAGTACTTTATTCAACTTATGATAGGGTAAGGGTAAAAGGTTTTTTGTTTTCAATGCAAGGTGATTAATTAAAAAACAAATAAGGTCAAAGGCTTAAAGGGGATAGTAAGGGAGAAATGACTCGGTGGATCATTTAAGATAAGGGGTTAAAAACAAAGAAGATCTTAATCATATCCATAAAAGCATGCAACTAGCAGTATCAAACAGGTTTAGAGCAAATTCTGAAGGTAATCCACATAAGCATCATACATAACAAAGAATATAAATAACTATGAGATGCAGTTATACAGCTCAAAACCTCACATGTGCTTAAATGAAAGCCATCAAAATTTCATACATTCCCTTATCACTCAAGCATCAGTTATTGATTAAATTTATGTGCTTGACTACTTCAATTAATCTACATGGTTCGCTATCCTTTCAAGCCGCCTAATCCAAATTCACACATAAAACTCAATTCTTATTCCAACTACTTTGACAGAATCGTATAGTCAAATTTATCAAATTCAAGCGCAAAAATTTTAAACATGGGACCCAAGTTAGCTACCAAAAGAGTCACAACCATTCAAGTTTGTATCTCTTAATATTAATATCAACATCATACACAATCTCAATCCCCCCCACACTAAACATGAACATTGTCCTTAATGTTCCAACATTCACATGTAAGCATAAAGGGTAGGGAAAGAAAGAACATCCCTGAAAATGGATCATTCAATAAACTCTTTTCCATTAACCACACAGAACTTACAGCAGAAATCAAAAGAAACAAAACTGAAAGCAAATCATTAAAATTAAAGAAGAATAACTGAAATAACTAAAAAGAAAATATAAAGAACTACTATCCTACTAAGAACAAACATTGTAATCAAGAAGGAGAAGATGGTGAATTATAGAGGGTAAAGCACACTTCTGATTCATCTATAAACACGAGCAAGTAAAGCTTGACTCGTTGTCCATTTACCTTAAATGGTTGTTCATTTGCTCTCTTCACCTCAAGAACTCCAAAAGGCTAAACTTGCAGCACCTTGAACGAACCATACCACCTTGACCTAAGCTTTCTTGGAAAAAGGCGAAGGCGTGAGTTATAAAGTAATACTTGGTCGCTTACCTGAAAATTTCGATGAAGGAGCTTCTTATTAGTCCACTTCTTCACATGTTCCTTATACAACTTCAAATTATTATATGTATCCAAACAGAACTATTCAGACTCAGAAAGCTGTATAAGTCTCTTACCACTTGCAGAAGATAAATCAAAGTTAAGAAATTTAGTCACCCAATACACATGATGCTCCAACTCTACTGGGAGATGACAAGACTTCTCATACACTATCTTAAATGTTGACATGCTTATGGGTTTCTTAAAAGCAGTCCTATATGCATAAAGTGCATCATCTATTATAGACTAATCCCGCATAGAAGCATTGATAGTTTTCTCTAAAATTTTCTTAAGTTCCTTATTTGAAACCTTAACCTGCTCACTAGTTTGGAAGTGGTATGGTATAGAAATATTGTGGATTAACCCATATTTAGGACAAAGAGAATAAAAAATTTTATTGCAAAAGTGCGATCTCCCATCATTAATGATAGTCTTGGGAGTGCCAAAATGTGTAAAAATGTTCTTCCTTAAAAACCTGACCACAACCCTAACTTCATTTGTGGGTAATGCCACTGCTTCTACTAATTTGCTATCATAATCCACTGCAATCAAAATATATTGATTGAAGTAAGACTTAGGGAATGATCCCATGAAATCTATGCCTCAAACATTGAAATCCTCACAAACCAATATGTTAGTCAGCAGCATGTCATGTCTCCTACCGATATTCTTGATCCTTTGGTACCTATCATAAAATTTGACAAATGCATATGCATCCCTAAAAAATATAGGCCAATAAAAACTACACTCTATGACCTTATGAGTTGTCTTAGATGCACTATAATGTCCCTCGGCCTCTCTAGCATGACAATGATGTAACATAGAGGATATTTCCTCTTCAGGAATGCAACGACTAACAATTCCATTTACACAAATCTTGAACAACAAAGGATCATACAAAAGATAATGTCTTACCTAACTCAAGAATTTCTTCTTTTGGGAATAAGAAAAATCAGGGGGATAGATATTACTAGTAAGGTAGTTCACAAAATCTACAAACTAAGGTTATCACAGCTAGCAGATGCTTATCAGGAAAGGTTTCTTGGATGTCCTTCTTTAATGAACTCTTCATGGCTGCTTCGTTTAACCTTGACAAGTAATCAGCTACAAAGTTCTTAACTCCCTTCTTATCCCTTAATTCGATGTCAAATTCTTGCAAAAATAATATCCAACGAATTAGTCTAGGTTTGGCATTAGGTTTTATTATTAAGTACTTTAATGCTGTATGATCAGTGTAAACAATGACTTTAGATAAGACTACATAAGATATGAATTTATCGAAGGCAAACACAATTACCAAAATCTCTTTCTTCATGGTGGTGTAATGGCATTGTGCACTATTTAAGGTCCTAATTACATAAAAAAATAGGATGGAAAAGCTTACGTTATCTTTAACTTAACATAGCACCCACTACATAATCACTTGCATCACATATTAACTCAAAAAGAAGAGACCAGTCAAGAGATACAAGAATATGAGGAGTCACAAGTTTATCCTTCAACAGTTGAAAAGATGTCATACATTTCTCATCACAAGTAAAAACATCATGCTTTTCAAGCAATTCAGTCAAAGGTCTAGAAATCTTTGAAAAATCCTTTATAAACCGACAATAAAAACTAGTATGACTTAAGAAACTCTTAATAGATTTAACATTGGATGGGGTGGAAGTTTTTTAATTACATAAATTTTTGCTGGGTCTACCTCAATACCCTTATTAGAAATCTTATGACCCACAACTATGCACTCTTGGATCATAAAATGAAAATTTTCCTAGTTAAGAACTAAGTGAGTCTCCTAACATCTAATCAAGACTTTCTCTAAGTTCTTTAAACATATATCAAATGAGGTACAGAACACAGAGAAGTCATCTATAAAAATTTCAATGCAAAATTCAAGTATATCAGAAAAAATAGTCATCACGCATTTTTGAAAAGTAGTCAGAGCATTGTATAAGCCAAACGACATGCGTCTATAAGTAAAAGTACCATATGGACATATAAAAGTATTTTTCTCCTGATCTTCTAGGGATAACAGCATATGCAAATATCAACTGTATCTATCTAAGGCACAGTAAAAATCATGTTCAGCTAACTTCTCAATCATTTGGTTAATGAAAGGCAAAGGAAAATGATTCTTCCTGGTGACATCATTCAACTTCCTATAATCAATACATATTCTCTATCCAATTACCTTCCTAGTGGCTATTAACTAATACTTATCATTTTCAATAATGGTAGTACCTCCTTTTTTCGACACTACCTGCACAGGACTTACCCAACTAGAGTTAGAGATAGGATAAATAATACATATATTAAGAAGTTTCACTACCTCATCCTTGACAATGTCCTTCATAAATGGGTTAAGTCTCTTAAGGGACTGAACCAATGCTTTACTTCTATCCTCCATGAAAATTCGGTGCATATAAAAAGAAGGGCTTATACCCTTTATATTTGTAATTGACCAACTAATGACTTTCTTATGGTCTCTTAAAACTCTCAACAACTGCTCTTTCTTAGCACTGATAAACAAGAAGAAATGATAACAGGTAAGTGCTCAAGAGGGTTAAGAAAAGCATACTTTAAATGACTTGGAAGAGGTTTTAGTTCGAGAGAACAAGGCTCTTCAATTGAAGGCCTTGGTATAGGATTGGTTGGTCATTTGAGAGGCTAATATGCTTTGTACTGTGTCCAAAATGCCTGCTCCATTTCAGCTCCAATGTCCTCTAACTCTTTTTATAACTCCTCATCGAACTTTTCAAGCACAGCTTTTGCTTTCCCTTCCAACAAATCTGCACAAACAAAAGAAGAACAATCAGAATCAAGAGAATAATCATCAATAAAATTACACGAGTCAAAAGAAGAAGGATGCTTCATCGTATCGAACACATTAAACACAATCTTTTCATCTTGAAATCTCAAGATGAGCTTTCCTCTTTGCACATCGATGACGGTCCGCGCAATGGCTATGAAAGGTCTTCCAAGGATAATGGGGATATCTCTATATTCCTTCATATCAATGGTCAAGAA